>JANZXP010071319.1:0-10608 GCA_027576715.1 Erythroxylum flavicans
ATCTGGTATGCACTCGAGACAGCTATTCATTTGCTAAATAGAGTTCCATCAAAGGCAGTTGACATTACTCCATATGAGATGTGGACCAACAAAAAATCCTATCTTTATCATTTGAAAGTTTGGGGCTATCCTGCTTATGTTAAGCGAATACAGTCAGATAAACTTGATGCGAAGTCTGACAAGTGTTTGTTTGTAAGATGTCCTAAAGAAACAATGGGATATCAATTTTACCATGCTGAGGAACAAAAAGTGTTTGTTTCAAAGCATGCTGTCTTTTTAGAGAAAGAGTTTCTTTTAAAAGAAGAAAGTGGGAGCAAAATTGAACTTGAACAAATTCAAGATGCTCGAACAGACGCGGATCAACTGCCTGAACCTAATACTGTGACTCATACAGATGAAGTAATAGTTCAACCTTCTTCAACACAAGAAGTTCGAAGGTTACATAGGATACGTTCTGTTCCTGAGAGATATGGATTTCTCGTGATTGAATAGAATATTGTATTGCTTATAGAAGATAATGAGCCTGCTACCTATAAAGAGGTTCTGAAGAGTTTAGAGTCTGAGAAATGGCTTAGCACCATGAAAGCAGAAATGGTTTCCATGTATGAAAACCAAGTATGGAATTTGGTTGAGATACCTGAAGGAATAAAACCCATAGGGTGTAAATGGGTTTTTCAAAAAGAAAACCGACATGGATGGTAATGTGATTACCTATAAAGCAAGGCTTATGTCCAAAGGTTTTCATCAAAGACAAGGAATAGATTACGACGAGATCTTTATCCTAGCAGTAGTGCTTAAATCCATTAGGATACACCTAGCCATTGCCGTTCATTATGATTATGAGATATGGCAAATGGATGTGAACACAACTTTCCTAAATGGAAATCTAGCCGAGGATGTGTATATGACAGAACCACAGGAATTGGAACATCCACTTTAATGACGTAATCAAAGAGTTTGGTTTCTCACAAAATTTGGATGAACCCTGTGTGTATAAGAAGGGTAGTGGGAGTGTAATCGTATTCCTTGTGCTATATGTGAATGACAAATTATTACTAGGAAACAATGTCTCTATGCTACAATCTGTGAAGATTTGGTTGTCCAAACAATTTGTCGTAAAAGATCTCGGTGAAGCAACTTATATCCTCAGGATGAAGATCTATAGAGATAGATCAAAAAGGTTGCTTGGTCTTTCACAATTAACATACATAGACAAGATGCTAAAGAGGTTTAGCATGGAGCAGTCCAAGAGAGGGTATCTTCCCATAACTCATGGGATAACACTCTTGAAATCTATGTGTCCTAAGACACAAGATGAGAGGACGTGTATGAATATGATCCCGTATGTATCTGCAGTATGATCTATCATGTACACTATGTTATGTACAAGACTCGATGTATCATATGCTCTAAGTGTTACAAGCAGAAACCAATCGGATCCTGGTGAGGTCACTGCGTGGCTGTCAAGAACATCCTCAAGTACTTGTGAAGGACTAAAGATGTTTTCTTGATATATGGAGATGGAAATCTAAAAGTGAGTAGGTGTACAAATGCTAGTTTTCAATCTGATAAGGATGATTCCAAATCCTAATTAGGTTATATATTCACACTGAACGATAGGGTAGTCAGTTGAAAGAGTTGTAAACAAGAGACGATTATCGATTCAACAACCGAGGCAAAGTACTTGCGGCTTCAGACACAACAAAGGAAGTAGTTTGGATCAAGAAGTTCATTACTGAACTTGGTGTGGTTCCTAGCAGTGATGGACCCATACAGTTGTATTGTGACAACAATGGGGCTATTGTGAAGGCAAAGGAATCAAGTTCTCATCAACCATCCAAGCACGTACTCCGCAGATATTATTTGATCAGGGAGATCATTGATCGAGGTGATGTACAGATAGAGAGAATTCCCACCAAGCAGAATATTATTGATACATTAAAAAAGCCATTGTCACAGAATAGATTTGATTCTCATGTACTCACTTATGGTATTAGATATTAAGGTGATTGGCTTTAAGTTAAGTGGGAGATTTGTTATAGTAATGCCCTAAAGGTAATCGCCTTTAGTGCATTTTGTACAAAGTTATGTACAGACTTTATTTTCAATAATAAAGAAAAGCATATTTCATTAATTTGGTGTTCAGTATTTATAAATTGATATTGATCTATAAGCAAATTAATAAAGTCTATGATATATGACATAGCATGAAGGAAATTATGATGTGATCATACTACTCAGATTCCTATCATGTGCAATTATGTCAGTATCTACATTATCCCTAATTATAGGAATAATGAGACTGGACATCTTTAATCCGGATAGACTAGCACATGTCAAACTCCTTGATTTGATCAAGCAGTAGATCTCAAAAACTGTAAACATGAGATGTTTAGAGTTGAGATGTGAATGCTTACTAGAGGTAGTAAGTACATTGGATGACCTACCATGAGATCATCACAATGTCCTATTCTAATGTCAGTGATAATGTCATCATGACAATGGTGCAAGTATCCTTAGACTTGAGGTAATCAAGGATATCTTGGATATTGATTCTGTGCTTTGACCATTCCTTGTTACCTTGTAGAGGTTGCTTATAGGATGGTGATTGGGTACAACTTAAGGTATTCAAAGGTAATTAAGTAGTCAATAGAGGATTCACCACTTTTATGATAGTAGAAGATAATATCCACGGCCTCTTGTCGGGGTCATTATCTGGAAATCTCTAGTCGGAGTATAAGTGTCATGAAGAATGTCTTCATTGACATATAGAGTAATGAGTCCCAGGATGAGAACTAATATCTTAGGCTATATTTGATGTATTCATTCTAGTGAGAGTTGACACTTTGCCTCTACTCATAACCAAGTGGGGCATAGTATGATGAAAGGATGAATTGCACAGTAATTGTCTATGGGAAGGTTCATGAGACGGTTCGTGACGAGCACGGGTTCGTTCATCAAACAACTTACTTTCCGGTCAATTGGGGGTCATGATGTGTTGCTAGACGCCTCTCATGGCTTGCTTGATTAAGTGTTAATCCAAGTGATCAACATAACTGGGTACCTAATGGGTCACATGCATAAGAGTGACTCGGAGAATTTGTAAAATAGTTTTGGATAGAGATCTATTATTTAGAGAGAAATAGAATTAAATGGATGCTGATGAGAACGGGATATGTCCCGATGAGATCGCAACATCCACATTGCTAAAATAGGTCTTCGGTGTTTTTTTTTCCATACCCTGGACCCAATAGGACCGCTCCCAGTATGACTGGACCACCTCTCTCTCTCTCTCTCTATATATATATATATATATATATATATCTATATATATATAAGGTGTAGGCAACATGGAAGAAGAAGTGAGGAGTCTTTAAAGTGAGTCATTTAATGTCTTTTATTGATAAAAGACAAAACCATAAAATACAAAAACATAAGAAGTTAATAATCATGAGAGTGCTTAAAAAAACCTTCTTCTTCTTCTTCACGATTTTCATTTTTCTCTCTTCATTTTTCTCTTCTTCTTCCTCTCCATTTGCTTTAGGGTTTTTTCTCTTCATAGAACAAAGAAAAGAGCTAGCACTCTTGTCTTTGTTCTAGTCATTTCCGAATCAAAGAGTTTGATTCCATTAGTTTCTCCAATCTCTACTTGGATGCTGCTTGAGATGGTCTGTTTTTGGTCATTATAGTTTGCGACAACTCGACAAGTAGAAAATCGAAGAACGAAGGAGACAAATCACAAGGTCCATGGTTATTATATGCATGATTGATTTGTGTAAATGCCATAAATTCCTATATATATGTGCTATGAAAATGTATGTGAATTGGGAATTTTTCACCTAGGTTTAGTGATATTTCCTTGTATAGGCATATAGATCCTCGACTTTGGGAAAGTCACAGAACAAGAAATTTTTTTTTCTGTACCGCGTGTATATGATACATGCACCGGGATTTTCCTACATGAAGTACTTTCCTCAAAGAAATGGATCTTATTGAAGATAACTTCCTTAAGATGAGCTTCTTAAAATATGATGGTTTGCTTCCTCTGGACCTGGTAAAAGCTCTTTACCTATGAAATGTTCTCTTTTGAGTTCTAGTTAATGACATTGGATTCTTAGAATGCTTTACATAATGTCATTAATAAGATGGTAGTATTTAAGGTAGTAATATAAATTGAGGTTGTCAATGTTGAAAGCTAGGAATTCGAGCATCAGATATTTGCTTAAAGATTTGAATGAATCATGTCTTGTGATTATGTCCTGGAATCTTTACTTTCCGCTAGATTCTAGAAGTCTATAAATTCTCATTGTTATCATTAACATTCAAACTATAGTGAGGAATGAAAACACTAACGCCTAAATTTGAAGTTTTCACCAAACGATCCTCCATAATCTTTAATTTCCTTTTAACATCTAAAAAAATTTGTAAATCAAATCTAGTTGCATTAGCAGTTTCAACTGGTGGAAATAAATCTTCATATATTAACATATTCTTATTAACTTTGGTAAATAGTAGAATTCCCTTGTTGATCCAATCTTGAATGACATTCTTGAATACCTAGTATGAGTCTGTAGGGTGACTCCATATGTTGTGGTACTTAATATAATATTTCCCTTAAATCTCTTCCCTCTGTGGGAATCTTGTGTTCTGGTGGTAAAGTAAGATATTTATCCTACAACAAGAAATAGAAATATCCTATTCTTTGGAAATATCAAAATTTTATTGCATTTAAGTAGTTGGTGGCGCAATTTCCTCTTAATTTCAAGTGATTTCCATTGTAGAGCAAGGTAAAGACAAGTACTAAGAATATTAATGTAACACCCTAAAATATACCCTGGAAGTATTATAGCATGTCTATAGTGTATTAAAAAGTGAACATAATGAATTAAGTACATCTTATTAGGAGATGTAAATATACCTAATGTAAAAGACAAGGATAAATGGATAATTTGTCCGCTTCAACATAGACATACATACTTAGATGTGAAATATGTATGGAAAATTTTGATATGTTTGCTCGGATTTATGAATGTGATGTGAGGGGAATTGATAAAACAAGCATTCCATAAGTAAATGGGATGTTTTTGGTTAAATTGGATGTATTTTTGTGTTGCTATTGCATGATAAGAATAAAGTTAGTTGATTTGGGATGTGTACCTCGTTGAATGGATAGGTTCCACTGAATATACTTCTGTAATTTGGCCATATCTTGGTCTGTATACCTCCAAATTGGATAATTCAAATTGGAAATTAATATAGAGACATAGATTTAAAATGTTCATGTAGGAACTGAAATTTGATTCTACCTTTAAGATTAATTGATAAGATTATAGTAAAGTGTGGAAATTAAAGGAAGAAGAAGGACCAATATGCAATTTTCCTAAAGTTAACTCATGGACCAATAAGATTAAAGCATGTGTGTCCAATGGAATCATAACACATGGCCCAATAGAATTATAACACATGGTCCAATAGAATTGTAACATATGGTCTAATAATATTGAAACACATGGTCTAATAGAATTGTAACATGTGGTCCAACAGGATTGTAACATATGGTCCTATAGGATTGTGAAATATGGACCAATGAGATTGAAACATGTGTCTAAGACTAGAACATTCATGAAAGGCATATAGAGAAGGGAGATGGACGAAATTTGATGGTTTAACTTCATGTTTTTCTCCTCTCCATCTCACTTTCTTCATCCCATCATATTTTACTTGGTGATTCAAGCAAAACCAAAGAGAAAGGGAAGGAAACCATTAGAAGAACCACTTTGTCAATCTTAAGGTTTGAGACTTCACTTAGTTGATTTCTGTATTTGTGTATAACTGAATGTTATAAAGATTCATTTAGATGTGGAATTGTTGCTGGGATGTTTCTTTGCCGTTATTTTGGTGTTATCTTGGATAGAATTGGTTAAAGAAGACAAGAGAACATTGTGTTGTTTAATTCTGTCTAGGGTTCGTTTGAGTCAATCATATTGTTTGATAACTCAGCCTAACGACTCCCAAATTGTGTGATTTTAGTTGCATATAAAATCTAAGACATAGAGATAAATATCTCTAGAAGAGATTCTGACATAATTTGAGCTCTTTGATCTTGGAAATTGAGATCGAAAAAGGTGACCTAATGCTGCCCCTGTTTTGGAGTAGCTTGTGATATTTTGCTTATATCTCATGATTTAGAAGTCTAAATGGTCTAATTGTTAGTGCTATAGAAACTTAAGACATAGGGGAACAATTGTTTAGAGAACTTATTGCCCAAAAACCTCAGTTTCTATGTCAAAATGGTCATACAAAACTGAATAATTGTTTAGAAGAACTTGTTGCCTAGAAACCTCAGTTTCTATGTCAAAATGGTCATATAAAACTGACCCGAAACCTGTCCTGTGAAAACATCTGTTTGGAGATTTCGGGTCACTTATCCCACAATTGTGGGAAATGGTTAGAAAGGTGAAAAAAAAAGAGATTTTGTGTAATTGATGACAGTATAAGGTTAATTGAGTAACAGTTAGTTCAATTATGCATGATTAATTGAGATGATAATGGTGTATAATGTTGAATTGCTTGATGTGTTCATGAATGAATGAGTTCCAAAGGCTTATGCATTATGAATTGAATATGAATGTATATGAATTGGAAATTTCTGTAATAATATTGTGACAATTCCAAACCATCAGTTGTTCGAGGAATTTGATAGTTTGGGGTTATATTAGAAGTGCTTTCTAATTATGTGCATATATATAATGTGAGATGACTCAACACTTTTACTGATGCATAATTTTACATATTTGTATTTCTAAGGTATGTTATGTTTGATCAAATGTCAATGAATAAGGTCATTTGGAGAGAAATAGAATATAAACATAAGATGTTCTTCATCTTTTGCATAAAATTTTGAAATTTGAAATGGTTTATTTTAAAACTGCTGAGTCCTAGTCGTAGGTGAATAGGCATGCCTAGAAGGGTTAGCAGCTGATCTGTAATTAGACACTAAGATGTCTTCTATAACCAGACATTAAGGTGTCTTCTGTATCAAGCACTCTAGTGTCTTTTGATTTTAGACAATTTTGTGTCTTCTGTTTCAGAGACTTAAGTCTCTTCTGTTTCAGATACTAAACATGATATCTTATGTTCTAATCCCGTTATCCACTTCTGTAAAAAGGATTAGCAGGCTAATTTGTTTTGTATTTTGTTACATGCTTAGTTTTGATATAATTAATATCTATTCTGAAATAACTAAGTTCTGTTCTGATATAATATACAGACAAGTTCTATTCTGGTACTTTAAAGTTCAGTTCTGAAATTTGGATATTATGTTCTGATACTTGTAAGTTTTGCTCTGAAACAAATATATCCTATTTTAATTTGGCATGTTCTGTTATGAGATACATATTGATTGGATTGCGTTTTTATATTCACAATTAAAGATTGTTTGAAATGTGATCTGATTATGTATATGTGAACGTTTGGATGACTGTTTGAAGCAGTTGTCAACTTATATCCTATTTAGTTTAATTCCCACTAAGCTTTATACTTAGCACGGTGGTTTTACCCTGTAGAGGTTTAGATAGGAGGTTTGAAGACTGGGGACACTAACAAACGCAGTGGCCATGAAGATTGTGCGTTGTTCTGGAAACGTTCAGTTTGTTTTGAGTTATTCTACAATGTAATGAGATATGTTGTATTTTGTGTTTTGCTTAATGGTTTGTAAAAACCTTAATACAATTTGGTTTTAGATTTGAGACTTGTATATAATAAGTACCATGTATAAATTATGTTCTGAATGTGATCCAATCAATAATGAATGAAATGTTGTTCCTTGAGTTTTCGAAAATGCATTTGATATGTTTTAGTTTATTTTGGCTCTATTGTTTGCAGCATCTACGTATCCTTCTAGGGGGTATGTGGGAGTTACAAAGTGATCATGATGTGAATTATGATTTGGTATGTCTTGAATTTTGGTATGATTGGATTTCAATTGGTAAATTGGAATTAAATGTTATGGATTGGGAAATTGATGAAGTAAAATGTACATTTGGACCAGGAAAAATGCCAAGTGGTAGGATAAATTGATATATGAAAAATTAGGATGATTAAGCTTAAAAATGGAGTGACATTTGGCATAGTTAAACGTATGACAGATGAACTAGTAAATAAATGACAAGTGAACCAATTCTTATATGACATGTGGACCAATCTTCGAGTGATATGTGGACTAATTAAAGGGTGACAAATGGCAGCATTATGAGTGGATTAGTGGCAGCTTAATTATTGAACAAATAGTTAGCATGCTTTAAGACATATGTCTTTATAAGTTAAGCTTATTGATGTGACAAATTTCAGCACCCAAGTTTTTGCTTCCTTCCTTATTTCCTTCACCAAAATTGCTCCAGCTTTTCCTATGAAATTTGTTTGAACCCTAGACAATTTTTTGCATGAAAACCACACCTAAATCCTTCACCAAATTGCCAAGAAAACTAGCTAAATGTGATCTTCACTTTTGCTGTTCGAAAATCACCTTGCTTTCACCATAAGTTTATGCTGATTTTGCTTGCTTGGAGACTTGGATTAATCTGAAGTTTTGTATAGAATTGGAAGACTAATAGGTAAGTAACAATCTAAGTTTTATGGCATGTTAAATGGTATACGAAAGATGCTTGAATTGGAATCAAATGCATGAGATATTGGTGATGATATGTGTTGGAAAAATGATCCTTGTATGATAATTTTTGGTTTAGTTTTGATGTGTGGAAGTTATTGATTTGTAAGTTAATTAATGAATGATTTTTGAATTGGTTCTGGACATGAAATAGATGTAGAATTGAGGCATGAATAAGGTGGAATTGAAGGAGAATTGATGAACTATGGTGAAGGGGTGTTGAAGGTGTATGGCGTGAGTTAATTGTAGTAGTTCCACTAAATAGACATCGGTATTTTAGCCATAACTTGTTAATTGTAGACTAAATTAAATACATATGGCTATAATTTTGATGAAGGAATAGAATTTTAGTTCTGTCTCTAAGGGTTTTGAAATTTGGATTGAAGTTGAGTTTTGTTTATTATCACTGTTTGAGAACAATTTGTAGTATTTTGGATATAACTCTAGGAATAATGAACCAAATTGTATGAAATTTAGTTCATTAGAAACTTAAGACATAGAGAAACATGTTTTTAGAAGAAAATATTACCTAGAAACCTCAGTTTCTATAGTATAATGGCTATACAAAACTGACCCAAAACTTGTCCTGAGAAAATCTAGAAAACTAATGAAGGAATTGGATGGGGACTTTTGGATAACCCATCCCACGATCGTGGGAAGCCATACAAGATCATAGCAATGGCATGGTAGTAAAGAAAATGTTCTTTTGTGTGATTTTTGAACTAATTAAGGATAAGGTACTTAACTATAATGCATTTAGACTTGATTAAGGTTTAAAATGAACATAATGATGTTGGAAAAGCTGGTTAAATGTATGATAAGTTTTGATTGATAATTGATGTTATACTTTAAGTAAAAGAATGTTTGATAACAATGCATCTCAGTTTGGAATGAAGGAGTATTAAAGGAATGAAGATATTCATATGAATGCAAATGTGTTCCAAAAGATATTAATAATGCATTAAGAATGAATGAATGAGAATTGGGAATTATGTGAAATATTTGTAATGCTAGAAAAGAGTTAGTAAATGTATGGTTAATGGATTGAGCATGATCAAGTCTACTTAAGGTATTAACCTAAATGAAAACAAGACATATCCAAGTGACAATATGTGAATGATTATGAATTATGATTAAGGAAACATACCCGGGATAGTCATTGGGCATGCATTGAACATGGCACATATATATATATATATACATAATTGAATATGTATTTGTTTGATCATGATAATAATGTGTACAATGTATGTGTATTTAGATGCTTAAGTCGAACGCCATCGATAAGACATTGCCAGACCATCTAGGTAATAGCATATATGGGTGCGTACTGTGAGTCAACCTAGATGATAAGACTGGGGTTGATTTGTTTTTGTTTTTGTTTAATTCCCATATATTGAACAATTAATGACTTGATTGTGATAATTTCATACTTTAAGGTCCGAAGAGATTGATATTTGGAAATGTATAGAAAGTGTTCTGTTTGCATATGAAATCTGAAAGATATTTGTTTGCATCTAAATTCGAATGATTTCTGAATACTCAATGAAAGTTAAATGCCATACTGAGGTCTGATGAATATGAGATTCTATCTGCGCATCATAAGTAATTGTTGTTAATGGCATATTCTATGATTTGATGCATTACATTAAATGCATGATCAGATAAAGGCGTTGTGATAAGAGTAGCCAGTCTAAAAGAGCTTTAAGCTCATAATTATACACGTAGAGTGTAACACCCCATTATCCTAGGGTACGCACCGGGACGCCCGTAGGTCATTCCGACACATAACCTAAGATAACGGAGCGCTACGTACAATCACGACAAACTCCACATGGCATCACATACATTTAGATAAATAAAACTAGTAACTGTAAATTGCAAGATTTTTAAAACCAAATTTCTCTTTTCATTACTCCAAAATATCAATTTATACATCAGTG
>JANZXP010071360.1:0-10606 GCA_027576715.1 Erythroxylum flavicans
TTTAAGGCATGCTTGTACTTATAAGGGGATAAAGAATAAGTGCAAACTTGTACAATTTAAATGGAGAATCATTACTATAAGTAGAAGCATTAGTTACCACACCTATATTCCAAGTGAAAGATTTTCAATGTTATGTCATAAAAAATTTGGTGTTCAAATAGAAGGATCATAATCTCGTATTCCTATACTACATTGATATGCAAAACATGGATAAATAATTATACAGAATACACCAATTTTGCTAACAATTCCTAATAGCAAAGAGTAAAAAGAAAGAAGATTATTCACTCTAAGATATCAGCAGATGTTATACCAGAATCTATCAATTTAGCCTTAAGCAGATCAAACTTCTCAGCTGTTAGCTTGATCAGTATCCTGTATGAAAAGGTATTGTTTGAACTTGTTAAAATCATACTACTAATAAGGGTTATGGTTCTTTCAAAAAAATGGATCAAAATTATTAATCATGTTAAGCATTGAAATAGAAGGATCATAATCTCGTTAAATAGCCAATGTCTTTCATCCTATAATATTGTTGGAATTGAAACAACAAATTTAAAATTATCTACAGAGTAATACATTTTTAAGTGGTGTAATATATTATAAAAATCTAAGTTCACTGAGATGTTTAAACTAAATATTGTCATAAATGTATAAGTACGTGGTTGATTGCATCCTATAATTATAAATGCAATAAAGACCTGAATACATAATTAGAAATGATGATGAAGAAGTTACAAGCACTTGTGTTAATATTTGAAAAAATTAAGAGGCTAATGATGCAAATCCACCTAAAAATATACTGTAAACCCATGAACAAATTTGAATCAATTTAAGAAAGAAAAAACAAATGTATAAAGGAATTGACTCATTGATTATAAAGAATCAATAACCAACTTCTAAACACTACAAAGAAAGAATTCTTTGATAAGTTTAGACTTCAATAAAGAATAATTAAAAGAAATTTTGACTCTTCTCAATAAATAAATATCTTAAAAGCTCTTAAAATTGGATAGAAACATGCCTTCAATTCTAAATATAAAATAGGGTTTCAATACTTAATTAAAGCTAGTCTATTAAATTGAGCACGCTATAGGCCACGACTATATATGAAGTCATGTTCAGTACAAAATTTTAATGCTGCATGACTTATGTCTAGACCTATATGTAGTGGTTATAAACGCTACTGAAATTCTTCTTTAGAAATTGACTCACCCTTACTGAAATTCGGCAAATTTCAAGCACAAACATCACATTTGAAATTTATTTAGCACATATTAGAGTATTAAGAACAACTCTTTTGCCTTTCATATTAACAAATTCTTCACCTAAGGTTCACTTTGGACTTGTATAATTGATATAGAGCCTAGAAGCTACTTAAATCATGTGTCATATGGTTCGTACAATCACTATCAACAAGTCAAGTGTTAGCAGAGTGAATTGTTGCATAGCATTTAGGAATAAAAAACTCATAAGTTTGTTGATGCTGCTGAATTTTTTACTATTTAAGCTTGCTACTCTTGCTGGTTATTCTTGTTTTTGGATACCATATCCATATGAAAAAGTTGCTTACATGAATGACATTACATTTTTGTACTAAATTAACAATAATTCTCTGAAATCACCTTGCTATTACAGTAAAGACAAGAAGGAAATCTCTTTTTGTTACCACTTTTGTTTCTATAACCTTCACTCTTTTGTTTATCCTTCTCACTAGATTGTTTCTTCTCTCTAGCTTGACATTTTACTTTTTGCTTCAAAAGGAAATCTACTTCATTGTTGTTTTCTTATCTTAATGATCTTTATTGTTTTTGAGCTTGAAATACAAGAAAAAGCTTAGATGAAAAACATGGAAGCCTTGTTGGTGCTTTCTCTTAATCACTCATAAGTTCTTTAAGATCTCTGATTGCTCTAATACAATGTAAACGTATTAGCTTTCAACTAAAAGAAAAAAGAATGAGATAGCAAAGAAACAAAAAGAAACAAAGTTTTATGTTTCTTTTTAACAAGAACAACACTTTCCTTTCACATTTTGACATTTATACTAACAAATCATATTTTTATTTTTCAATACCAAAGCTAGCTAACATATCTAGCTTTCACCAAAAGTCATAAAAATATCATAATAAAGTATTTAGAAAATTCTCAAATTCTAACAATCCAAACGAATAGGGTTAAAATTCCCTCTAGCTAGATCTAAATTTAGGTCCTTAATTCCATTTCTTTACATATAGTTTGTATGTCATGGTCTTAAACCTATTTACTTGCTCAAGTCCCACATTTGATGAGAGCTTGAAATTAGAGTGCTTTAGATCTTGAAATAGGGAATCATATAATCAAATCTCTTCCAAATTGTGGTTTTTCCATTTTTTTTCATGATTGTGAAGACTATTCTTTACAAGAAGAGCTCGATTAAGGAATTGCTCATTCTTAACATGGTAACTTTTAGTATTTCATATGATGAATATATTTAAACATAGATAAGTTGATTTGGTCCCTCATAATTGTAGACCAAGATCTACTAATTAGAGAAGCATAATTTCAAGGCTGACCAAGAAGGATGGAGCTTGCAGGAGTTGGTAAGAGTCTAACAAAAGGAAGGCCAAAGGATTGAAAGGCAACATATATATTCAGCTGCATCAACATTCGATAAGGAATGGGAAAATATAAAGGAAAAAAAAGTTGAGAAGAATCAGTCAACCTAAAGAAGGGCCAAGAGTGGAAAGGCAAGATAGACTTAAAGGAAAAATTAAAAGAAAAATTAGAAAGCAAAGGTAAAAATAAAAGAAAACAAATCTTTAAAAGTTTCTCATTGAATAAATAGTGCTCATTTAAAATATAAATCATCTAGTCAAAGTATATACATGTAAAATTTTCTCTTCATACTGTAATGTAATTATTTATTAAATGTGAATTTAAATAAATGTTATTTTCAATTGCTCATCCGATAAAAATATCAACTTTTTATTTTTAGAAGTAATAATAGAAGATGGTATGCTTATTTGGTGGTGAACTTCATGTATAATGACAACAACGCACTTCTCTTAATTAAAATGAATAATAGAAGATGGTATGCTTATTCAGAGGTATCTTTGGGTAAAGTTAGGTGTAATTTGAGACATGCCTGTAGATATAAACTATATATTTGTCTATAACTTTTGAAGATAGATATAGTCTAGGTTGTGTCTATATTGGAGATAGTGTTTAATTAAAGATAAGAGTTTTACCTCCAAATTTCCTCTAACTTTAGCTTTTGTGATCACCCCAAGCTTATATATAGAGGATCTCATACTTTAGAATAACAATGTTTACATTATACTCACACTCTTTACAGGATTAATTCTTACATCTTTACTAACATCAAAAAAAAATTTGAGTATCATCCTGGTAAAGCTAATGTGGTAGCAGATGCATTAAGTAGGAAGTCAAATAGTAGTGTGGCTCAAGTACAAATATCGAGGTTGCCTAACCTAGTTCAATTAAGAGCACTGAATGTTAAGTTGAAATTGGTACAAGATGAGACATTGATAGCTTCATTGAAGCTGAGACCAGTATTATATGAGAGAATCAGGAAAGCCTAGTATAAAGATCCAGAGATTGTGAAGTTAATTGAGAAGTTAAAAGCGAATCCAGATTCTGAATTTGAAATGAGAGATGATAAATTGTGGTTGAAATAGAGGTTGTGTGTACCTGATGTTGAGGATCTGAGGAAGGAGATTGTGGAGGAAGCACACATGGCAGCTTATGCTATGCATCCTAGTATTACCAAGATGTATAAGACGTTGAAGCAATCTTTCTAATGGCTAGGGATGAAGAGGTAATTGGCTGACTATGTGGCCAAGTGTTTGACTTGCCAACAGATCAAAGTAGAGCATCAGGCCCCAGTTGGTAAGTTACAGTCATTGCCTATTTCAGAGTGGAAATGGGAGAGAATCACGATGGATTTTATAATGGGTTTGCCAAGGACTCCGAGGCAACATGATGCAATTTGGATCACTGTTGATAGATTGACCAAGCCGGCTCATTTCTTGCCAGTGAGAGAGAGTAGCTCACTAGATCAGTTAGCTCAGAAATATGCGAATGAAGTAGTGAGATTACACGGGGTTCTAGTGTCTATTGTATCGGATTAGGATCCCAGATTTACTTCGAGATTTTAGGGTAGCTTACAGACAGCTTTGGGTACCAAACTGAATTTCAGCATTGCATTTCATCATCAAACATATGGTCAGAGTGAGAGGGCTATTAGGGCTATTGAGGATATGCTCAGAGCTTGTGTTTTGGAGTTTCAAGGAGCATGGGACATACATATAGCTCTGATTGAATTTGCTTATAACAATCAGTATCACAGTAGTATCAGTATAGCTCCTTATGAGGCGTTGTATAGCAGAAAGTGTCGTTCGCCTTTATATTAGGATGAAGAGGGTCTAAGGATTTTCGAAGGCTTAGAATTAATTCAAGATACTGTTGATAAAGTGAAGTTGATCCGGAGTAGAATTAAAATGGCACAATAATGACAGAAGAGTTATGTGGATCAGTATAGGCGAGATATGGAATACTAAGTGGGAGATAAGGTATTTCTAAGAGTATCACTTTGGCGAGGTGTATTGAGGTTCGGTAAGAAGGGTAAACTAAGCCCGAGATACATTGGTCCATTTGATATAATTGGAAGAAATGGGCCATTGGCTTATAAGTTAGCCTTACCTTCTGACATGGCTCAAATTCATAATGTGTTCCATGTGAGTATGCTTAGGAGATATCGGTCAGATCCAACTCATGTGATACCGACTTAAGAAATTCAAGTTTCTAGTAACCTGAGTTATGTTAAAGAACCAGTAAAGATAATTGGCTATCGGAATAATCAATTGAGAAGTTGAGTGATCCCAATGGTAAAAGTACTTTGGGGGAACCATTCAAGAGAAGAAGCAACTTGGGGAACAGAAGAACATATGAGAAAGCAATACCCCCAACTGTTTCATGAATCAGGTAAGAATTTTGGGAATGAAATTTTTTTTAGGAGGGGAGAATTGTAACATCACATGATTAAGGTTAAAACCCCAGGATGATTTATAAATAAGAATTTGTTGACACTTTAGAAATGCATTTCATGCATTATATGACATACACATGCACGTGAATAACGATAATAGTTATTATTCCAAAATTTTAAGTGAATTGTGGATTAATTATCTTGGATAATTAAATTGGTGTGTATTAAAATAAATTTTCCATTTTTTGAGACATTTAAGATATTTAGGAAAGCTATTGAAAATTTGAGGTAATTTAGATTAAGAAAAATAAAGAAATTAAGAGCTAGGAGAAGTTGGAATAAAAGCTAGTGCACGATGCTGTTTGACAATTTTGAACATCCTTCATTCTTTTGGCTATAACATCTTCTTCTGACCTCCAAATGACTTAATTTTTTAACCAACAAACTCATAGAAAATTTTTCTTCCTCTTCATAAAAATATATAGCTGTCTGAAGTCATTCAGGAAGATTTGATTGAAGAATTTACGATGAAAATGAGGAAGTGAACTGGAATATTTTCATTGATCATGCTTCGGTATTTTGAGTATATATTGATCTGTAGATTTTTAAATGAGTTGATTATTAATTCAGATTAAATTAGAGTCATACAGGTACAACTTTCGTGAAGAATTATAAGTTTAATTATGTCTCTAAGTATTTCAAAACCTGACTTGAAATTGAGTCTTGACTGGGGCTGTAGTACTACCCGAGACAGAATCATGTCCTGTTGATATTAAATAAACTGTATTGATAGAAGCCAAATTAGACAAAAGTATCTTCAAAAACATTGTAGTTCATTCTCTTATCTTTCAATTGGTATTAACTTTGTAATTTTGGGATATATGTGTTGAAAGATATGAGATGTATAATTTGAGGGTATGATCATGTACTAGGCAAAAGTTCAATTATACATAGTCTGTGATATTATGAACATAACTCATAGAATGCTAAACCAAACTGGATGATCTTAGAGTCATTAAAAACTTAAGACATGGGAGAACAGTTTTCCAGAAGGAAGTGTTGCCAAATTACTTCATTTTTCTGATGTTAATAATCAAGCAAAGTAGACACGAAAGTATGTTTTTAGATAAATCTGGATTGATCAATTGAGTATTGTGGTATGAATGCACATTGTGGCAAGAAATTGAGTAAAGAACTTGAAATTTGTCATGAACGTGCATTGTACATATTCATTATACATTAATGTGCATTTATAAATTCATAATTGTGCAAAATTATGATGTGTGTACGTATGATATGTTATAGAGGATCACATTGAGCGACAACATCCAGATATTGGCGGGACCTCAAGGCAATAAGCTAAAAGGAGCATCTGTGAGTCAACCTAGATGATCTTCCTAGCATTAACTATTTGATTTATTATGTTTAACTTCCAATTATTGAACTATTGTGATCTGAATATGAATTCCGGACTTAAAGATCTGAGGAGTTTTATAGTCAGGAATGTATTGGAAGTGTTATACTTCCATCTGACAATTGAATGATATATGTTGCCTCTAAATTCTGAATGCTCAACGAAACTTGAATGTCCTACTGAGGTCTGATGAATTATGAGATTTTTTCTGTGCTTTATATGTGAATGCCATTCATGACATATTCTGTTATTTGATGCATTTCATAAAATGAATGCTCAGATAAAGGCATTGTGACTAGTGTAGCCCGTTGAAAGAGCTATAATCTCAGTATTCTGCACGTAGAGCGCTGCTCCGTGATTTCTGTTCTGACTGAACCCAATGGGCCAATATCTATTTTTGTATCTAAAAGGCACTCGGTCACAACAAATAATACCGAATCAAGAGTCTCATATGCATCTGTATTTGAATATTATGATTATGAATTATATCCTTAAGAGACAAATTATGGAGTGACAAATGGATTAACGAATGTGTGACATTTGGACAAGTTACTAAGTGACAAGTGGTAGCCTTACATTGATGATAAATAAGCTACATGCAAGAGTGACATGTGTCAAGCATTAAAGATAGACACCTAGGCATTAGGATAAATGTTTCTGCAGCCCTCTCCTTGCTTTCACCGAAAATCTTCTTCTTTACAAAAGTTTCTCTTTATTGTTTATCACCGAAGACACCATCTTGCTCGCTTATGAACATTGGCTTTTAGATAATCTGTCAAGGTTACACCTTATAAAGTTTTCTGTCATTAGATGTTTTAATTGTTGCATAAAATCCCCTGTTTATCCATCACTGAAACCAATTGTTTGCTCTCCTAGGTTCTGGAAAATTTTGAAGAGAGAGAAGCTTAATTAAGTAAGTTTTAAGATAGTGTAAATGATTTATGTTGAGGTTTTAATGTTCGTAACTAGATGCATGCGTAAATGGAGTACTTTTTTATGCTTGTGGATTGTTGCATGCGTAAATGGTGTTGATGTATGTGCAGTTGGTGATGGAAGAAGCAGATTCAGAGATATGAATAATTAGATGAAAGTTTGAAGTGAGCTAGAGTATGAGATATGCAGAATTTTACTAAACATATGTATGTATTTAGGGCATAACTTGATCTGTAAATATCGAAATTGGATGGAATTTGATTCAGAGTAAAGTATCAATATAGAACTATATTTTGGATGAAGGAATTAAATTCGAAATATGTCCTTAAGAGTCTAGAAATTTGGCTTGAAGATGAAATTGGTGTTCTACCAAAGTGTGAAAATAGTCTGTGGATTTTTGATTATAACTTAAATGATGCTGAACCAAAATTTCATGAAATTAGCTTCATTAAAAACTTAAGGCATAAAGGAACAATTTTTTAGAAGAATGTTTTGCCTAAATCCTTCATATTCCTTGTCAAAATGACCATGAAAGATTGACCCGAAGGTCTGTTTTGGGAAGAGCTGGGAGATGTTGGAATAAAAGGTAGTGCAAGATGATGTTTGACAGTTTTGAACATCCTTCATTCTTTTGGCTATAACCTCTTCTTCTGACCTCCAAATGACTTAATTTTTTTAACCAACAAACTCAAAAAAAATTTCTTCCTCACCATAAAAATATATCGCCATCTGAAGTCATTGGGGAAAGATTTAATTAATGAATTTAGGATGAAAATTAGGAAGTGAACTGGAAAATTTTCATTTAACAAGCTTTAGTATTTTGAATATATCTTGATCTGTAGTACTACCCAAGATAGAAATCAGGTCTTGTTGATATTGAATAAACTATATTGATAGAAGCTGAATTAGACAAAAGTACCTTCACAAAAGTTGAAGATCATTCTCTTATCTTTCAATTGGTATTAAGTTTGTAATTTTTGGATATCTGAGTTGAAAGATTTGAGTTGTATAATTTGATGGTATGATCATGAACTAGCCAAAAGTTCAATTATACACAATTAGTGATATTGTGAGCATAACTCATAGAATACTAAACCAAACTAGATGATCTTAGAGTCATTAGAAACTTAAGACATGGGAAAATAATTTTCGAAAAGGAAGTGTTGCCAAATTACTTCATTTTTCTGATGTTAATAATCAAGCAAAGTAGACCCAAAAGTATGTTTTTAGACAAATCTGGATTGATCAATTGAGTGTTGTGATATGAATGAACATTATGGCAAGAAATTGAATAAAGAACCTGGAATTTGTCATGAACATGCATTGTACATTTTCAGTATACGTGAATGTGCATTTATAAATTCATAATTATGCAAAATTGTGATGCGTGTATGTATGATATGTTATAGAGGATCACATTGAGTGACAACATCTAGATATTTCCTGGCAATAAGCTAAAAGGAGCATCTGTGAGTCAACCTAGATGATCTTCCTAAGATTAATTATTTGATTTATTCTGTTTAACTTCCAATTATTGAACTGTTATGATCTGAATATGAATTCTAGACTTAAAGATCCAAGGAGTTTTATAGTCGGGAATGTATTGGAAGTGTTATACTTGCATCTACCAATTGAATATTATATGTTGCCTTTAAATTCTGAATGCTCAACAAAAATTGAATGCTATACTGAGGTCCGATGAATTATGAGATTTTGTCTGTGCATTATATGTGAAAATCATTCATGGTATATTCTGTTATTTGATGCATTTCATAAAATGCAAGCTCAGATAATGGCATTGTGACCAGAGTAGCTTGTTGAAAGAGCTATAAGCTCAGTATTTTGCACGTAAAGCACTGCTCCATGATTTTTGTTTTGACTTAGCCCAATGGACTAATATCTATTTTTGTATCTGAAAGGCACTCAGTCACAACAAATAATAATGAACTGAGAGTTTCGTATGCGTCTGTATTTGAATATTATGATTACGAATTATATGCTTGTGAATTCTTTTTAAAGATGTGATGTTAAAGTGATATATCATGGTAATGTGATTGATTGGGTTTCAAATTCTGGAAGAAGGTATGTGAATTGTATGACATCCTTTATGCCTTATTTTGATAAAAGTGTTGTGAATCTGATTTGTTGTATGATATCTGTATGTTCCTAGTGTGAGATCATCAATGATGAGTCTCTCATTGAGTTTGCAAAAACTCATCTAGAATTTGCAATGTGATTTTACAAGTACGAGACAGGAGACTTAGATTCTAAGATTTTCTAGAAGCATGTTTTGGACTAGATATGCATAAAAGGTCTGTCGGTTTTCATCAAAGGAGTTGTAATTTTCATTTTGTAGTTTCTTTGATATGTAGAACTTTTGTTATAAAAGTTTATATGCTACTATGTATTAAAGCAATGACAAGTTGAGTTTTTTTGAAAAGCATTGTATTTTGTCATTGTTACATATATAGTCGATGCCATGTTTAAATTGAATATATACTACTATGTCATAAGTGAAGGTAAGATAGTTAACATACCATTATTATAGATTATATACTGGAATGTCCTCAGGGTGTTTCGGTATCTAATTTATGGTACTGAAGGTGCTACAATTAGTCTAGTGGGAGTTGAGACATAGCCCATACTTCAAACCAAGTGGGGTATAAGATGATGAAGGGATGAATTGCATGGTAATTGACTATGGAAAGGTTTGTAAGTCGGATAATTAACTATCAAAGAGTTTAAGTGTTAATCCACTTACATTCCAGTAAATTGGCATCATAAAACCCTTTATGATTTGCTTGGATTAAAAGTTAATTCAAGTAGCCAAAATTATTGGGAACCTAAGGGTCACACTTATAAAAGATTGGATGAAAAACAAAGTATGCATGACTGTCATTTAAGCAAGTCATGATCGTGGCTTATAGGCCACAATCGTGATCGAATTAATGATAAATGGTACATAAGCGAGTTCTTCTATTGGCCCCCAAATTTTTTTTATTTAGTAAGCATGATTTAAATGAATTATGAGGTGTTGATAAATTAATTTTGGAGTTATTTTGATATGACAAGGTTAGTAGGATTTTATGATACGGGTAAATTGATGGAATTAAAGTATTAATGTTGTAAGATTGTATAAGGACATTTTTGGCAAGACACTTAAGGTTAAAAGGCTATAAGGCTTAAATGAAGGGCAAAGTGGACTTTGCTCATTCATTTAGAGTTTTAGTGAAAGAAGTAAATGAAGTCTTGCATTTTAGGGAAGCAAAAAT
>JANZXP010071371.1:0-10606 GCA_027576715.1 Erythroxylum flavicans
TGTGGAGACAATGAACTTGCACTCTAAGTGCATGCATGGGAAGATGCATTATGGCATGCTACAGCTCATGGTACACCTTAGTGTTTATTGTACACTCAAGCACGCTAGATTCCTTCATCTAGCACCACCAATTTCACCTATTAAGCTTTGGGTTTCGACTCCAACTTATGCTCTTTAATTAGCTCTTCTAGCTTAACTAGTGTGAACACATTTGTAGCTACCTTTATTCCTAAAAACCAAAGATAAGCTAGGTAATCCCAGTTGAGTCTAATTGAGCTTATTATCCCCAGCTTTCTAGCTATTAACTAGTTTTAATGAGCCCCCACGAGCTCACCTAAAGCTAACTTTAGACACTTGAGCTAAGGTAAAGTCATGTCAAGTCACTTATAGCTTACATGAGCTTCATTGAGCTCCCTTGAGCTAAGGGGGAGCTCCTTACATGAAACCCAAGTACTTTCAAGTATATCTTGGTGCATCAAATGGAATTTGTAGCACTTAAGCTATAAAATTCCAACATTTTAAACTAGCGAGCTATATCTTTTCCAATACTTGAAGCTTTTAACCTATAAATTTGTCTTCAGTATTAGGGAGCTAAAAAGACCTATCTTGAACCTAAAGCTTCTTAGCCTATAGGCTTTTCTTAAATTTTAAAGAGCTAAAGAGACTTTTCATAGACATGAAGGTTTTTAACTTACAAGTTTTTCTTTAATGTAGGAAGCTAAAGAAGTCTTCTCTTAAACTTGAGGCTTTTTATCCTATAAATTTTCTTTGATGTTAAGGAGTTAAATAGACTTCTCATGGAAAAAGACTTTAAGCCTTTAGGTTTTTCTTTCCTTGACTTAACCAAATAAGTAATATTTCATTTAAAAATTGCATATAAGTTTTAGAACTTCTATTTAATTGTATCATTTGCTTAGATGAGTGTTTAACACAACTTTCCTCTCTTAGTGCCTTCTTTAAATGGCACATTAACTATCCATGATCTCCCCCATGATAATGTCAATCACTTTTTAAGGGTGTGGTTGCCTATTTGGTTCACTAGTAAAAGTTAAGGACTCCATTTTCATTCTTTCCCGATGCAGTCATGTCTATTGTTTTCCTTTAAGAAACAACTAAAGCTTCCTTTTTTTTGGATCAAGTCATTGTATATTTTTCTAAAACTTATGCAATCCTCAATATTATGTCTAATATCCCGATTGAAATGACAATATAAAATTTATCCTTCTTGATATTCGTTGTGGCCATTATTTTTTATTTTTAACTAAGTTGTTATAAAAAATATAGCCAACAACCTTGTTAGCAATGTAATATAAAAAGGTATTCCTTAACCTTTACTTTGTGTTTGGATTTAATTGGATTTACCTGTGGCTTCTTCTTCTCAACTTTGTAACCAAAAATAAACTCCTCTTTCTATTCTTATTATTATTACTATTAGTTAGAATTTTACTTTTTGCTTAATGTCCTATAGATCTAAATATTTTGTGAACTAATCTGCACCTTCTAAAAACTTCATCATCATTTCTTGCATAGATTTTCAAAAAGGTTATTGTTGTTACCCCTAAGTCTAAAATAGGGATTTGGCTTGCCTAAAACATAAAGAGTTGTAGATCGTCTCTTAAACTCTCTTCCTTTTGAGTACAGATATTAAGTAGGTAGAGTCTTTTGGTATGCACATATTTCTAGTAATATAAGATACGAACCTGACAATTAACTACTTAAAAATGGTTATAAAATCAAGAGGTAAGGTATGGAACCACAAATTTGTCACATTGACCAAAATGGAGGAGAAGACTTTATATTTTATTATGTCAAACACGCCATGTAAAAATATGAGCTCGTTATGTAAGGTTGCACATCAATAAGATCATGCATGATATTGGAAGTGTCCGCAGTTGGCATCATAAATTTGATATGTAACGGTACCAATGTAAAATTAGTTATCAAAGACTATCAGTTATCAAACTTACCTTGTATGCACCATATTCTAGTGGAACTATTTATAGGGGTGTGGATTGGGCTCCTTTTGATGATGATCTTAGGGTGTGAATTTGCTTTCTTTCATGCATCTAGCTCATTTATTCCATCAAGTGGTTGACTTATTGTCACAACATCTAAAATTTCAACAAGTTAGTCCTTGGGGTGCTTATTGGCTCAATGAGATTGAAGCATATTAGTTATTCAAATAACATTCATATATGGATCACTTCCATAGGTTTCCATTATTCCTTCTCAAGGTTAAGGTAACTTAGCTAAATAGAGAATTTCTTAAGACGAAATATTATAATATTCCAAAATATTTTTATATGGAATCAAATGATGTAGATTGAATTTTAAGGAGGCATGTAAGATTGATCTTAGAATTATATTCCTTTAGGGATAACTAATTGGAGTGTCAAGTATGTTCTCAACAAAGACACTCCAATGATTAAGTTAATAAGACTTAAGATTATTAAATATGCAAAATAAACTTTCATTAAACTTAGTTATAATCATTCTAAGAACTTACTTTGGTGTGTTCTTCCTTTTATGGGCAATCCTTCAAGAATTAAAGTTGAAATTAAACTATCCTTGTAGAATTTAGAACTAACTCAACTAGTAAGATTCATTAATCTTTGACTAGTATTCTATTCTCACTTATAGAAGAACCTTATCTTGATTGGAGAAAAGTTAATCTTATAGGAAAAGTAAGAAGAAAAGTTTAGTTGCATCTAATGTAAATGTTGACTATACATCCTTATTTAGGGCCACATGTGAATTATTATGACCAAATCATCTTCTTAAGAAAATATAAATTTATCCATCAAGACCAACTTTATCATAATCAATGTTTCTATTAAGTGAAAATTACACAAAACTATAAATAGAATCTAATATAATATATCACGTAATGACAAAACAAATGAAGTTGGATTGTTATGATGTTCGAGAACATATAGTATTTGGAGAGTTGGTCACTAAGTTTACAACTTCTATAGACCTTTTAACTAATGTCTTTGGCAAATCTTTAGGAGGTGAAAATTTTTCATATCATTATATCAAGTTAAACATTTATAAAAGGATAAAGATACTTTAATACTTTATATATTTAGGATTTGAAGTTTGAGAGAAAGAGAAGGGAGTATTGGGGTTGCCATTTATAGTAAAAAAAGGAAGTTTTTACATACTTATCTTTAGGCTCAAGATGATGGATAAAGCCTAAAGCATGAAAAATAATGCATGGAGCCCAATATGTAAGGACAACACACATAATTGTTTTTAATGAAGCCCAATCTGCATATTTATGTTTTTGACTTTCTTCCATTAATCATTTTTTGTTGTCAAGTTATTTTTGGAAGGATTTCAAATTTAAGGCCAATTTGTATCCATTAGTTAAGGTAATCCTTTCTGGATAAGTCTTTCCTATATAATTATGTTTAGGAATAGTCAAGAAGACATTTCCTTATGGGATTTCATCATTTGGTACCTATTTAAAGAGGCAATCTGGTGTATTAAAAAAAATAATCTTATCATCAATAAAATTTGAGTGTAACTATTGTGAGAGGGTTTTATAGTCAAGAACTAAATATGGTGTCCTTAAAGGAACTTGTAGTGATCAACTTATAACTTTGGCTCTAGTCAACAAGTTTGGTTAGGGTTGTGTTCTTTTCTTGATTCAAGAAGGATTCTAGGGTTTCTTTTCCTTATTGATGTCAGGTCTTAGGTCCTTCAAAAAGGTTCATGTCATCTGATATTGGAGCCAAACTCCATGAATCAGGTTACACCTATCCTTATGTTTGCTTTCTTGTTCAATAATGCTTGCTTTTGTTTTCTCATTCTTATGTCTTTGACTTTTCACTATATTGTTCCCTATGCTCTTCTTTTCCCTTCAGCCAAAATTACATTAGAGTTGTTCTATTAATCTATTTTCCTTTAGTTTTAATAGTATTAGTTTTTTAAAAAATGTTGATAATCAATCATTGCACAAAGTTGCACAATTTTGTTTCATTCAAAGTTACAAGATTTTGCTTATCTTCAATTGCTACATAAGTTTTTGATATTAATCCTTTCATTTGGATCAAACTTCCCATTATCATCCTTACATTATTTTCTTTTATGTAAGATCCTTCGGTAATCATTTTCTGCCACCATTCTTCTTTCATTATTTGTGCTTTATTTCCTTTTATCTCCTTCTATAATAATTTTATGTCAATTCTTCTTTCTTTATTTGTACTTCATTTCCTTTTATCTTTTTTCCTTTTGTAATCATTTCTGCCTTAATTTTATTTTCCTTATTCTTGCTTAAGTCTCTTTTCTTTCTTTCTTTTTATGGACATATAATATTAATAAAATTCATTTGTATCTCCTTACCCCTAACTAGTAGAGAGATTGTTTATGAATTTACTATCCTAAAGTGATTAGGTAAAATATTACGATATTCTCAATTAGCATCAATTTGGAAGATCCTTAGCTAAGGTAGAATAGCACTTAGAAAATAGTTTTCACATGTTACTAATTAAATCAATTACTAATGGTGGAGAACTAACATTATTGGACTCAAATTTAGTAAACATTGTTGACATACTTTGTGTCTAATAAGAACATTTGCATGATGAAAGATTGAATTATACAAAAAAATTACACACATAAAGGTTTGCTAAAAGCCTCGAAGAACAACAAAACCAACTGCATAAAAACCTTAATTTATTATCAAATCAACAATAATCAAGCTTCAATTCAAGATAAACAATTAAAGGAGGCTATGACACCAGTATTGGAATCCAACCATGATCGTATTACGAGCGTAGCAAAAAGTAAATTTTTTTACAGATTTCAATCGGAATTGATTAACTTGAATAAAACATGAATACGAATCATAAGAAATCATACCTTATTCGTGTTCCTGTTGAAATCCTTTAAAAGCCTATCGGATTTGTCAATCATGAGTTGTTTACTTATCCAGCCTCTAATGGTATCTATAGAACAACTTCTAAGCACTTTGAGAGGAAGAATGTAAGAGTACTAGCTCATTTATCTTTTCTTCCTATCAATAGAAAAATCATTAGGGTAGTTTTTTGTAATTTTATTAAAATTAAATTCCTTAATTATAATTAAATTCATACTCTAATTATAAAACTTAATTTTAGTAAAACCAAATATCTCATATTTGATCCTAAAGGTTCCCAAACTTTATAATTAAGTCCAACTTAATTAAATTGATTTTTCCTTCACAAGCTGCTCTTTAATGTGTGACCCATTAGGTTTCTAATATATTAACAATGATTATAAATTATAAGTCTAATTCACAATTAGAATTAAATAAATTAAACTCCTTTTAATTTATGTTTAATTATCCAATTAAATAATTTATAATCATAGGTCAATGACATTTAGCAACAAGTCATGACCACCTAAATATCAGGAATCTCAAAGTTGTTTGATTTAACATGTCCATGCATAGTTATATGTATAATTTAATCCGTTCGTTATTCAATATTCCAATTAGACAGAGTATGAATATAGTGTCTACTCTTTTGGTCCAATCATGTTCATTCTTGCTAATTAGTAATTTATTTATAATTGAAATTTGAAAACTTCTTTTCAAATGTCAATTCACTTTAGAGTCTCGAATCATTTATTGATTTACTCAACTATCTCCATAAAGTTCATACTGCATCTAAGTACTACGGATTGAATTATCATAGAACAATGCATAAGTTAAAAATAGTAATTCCTACATGAGTTACTGTAGTAATCTCAAGTATAAGGATTAATTATATAACCATCATTATGAGAAAATCCACAGACACATAAGTAATATTCCATTTGGGATTCTCATAGTCGGGTCAATTCAATTACTTATTCTCTAATAATCACTCACACTTTAGTTTAAGTATCTCTATACTTTAATTTATGAGATCAATTATTTTCTTTATAAGAAAGAAATATAATGTGTCATAGTTTTATCGTTTCAACAATATCAAGTCTAGATGAAACTACAGCTAGGAACATTTAAGAATAATACGTAAATGTAAATTGAATCTCACAATTATGATCTCATCGTATTATTCCATGGATTTTATCTTTAATATTAAAACATCAAATGTAATTAATAAATAAAGATAAAGAATGCCTTTATTAATCATTTTGTCACTAGACTACAACCAATCGATTGGCTAGAAGGCATAAACTAACAATCTCTCACTTGCACTAAGCCAATTGTTTAAGAATCTCATACCATATCATCACATGACGATTATGCAACTGCTGGGACACTGGCTTAATGACAGAATTCTACAAGCCTAGAACTAGTTTAACATTCTTAAATATTTAGGTAGTCATGATGCATTACTAGATGCCAAACTTACTCTGTTAATATAAATTATTTAATTAGAGAATTAAATAATTAAGTTGAACTTAATTGTAAAGTTTGAGAAACTTTATGAATAAATATGAGATATTTCATAAATAAGAACCAGTATGAGATATTGAATTTTATTTGGGTATAACTGAAATTTAATTAGAACTAATTGTAATTCTAGTTCAAGTTTAATTGAAATTAGAATGTTATTTCAATTAAATTACTAAAATGTATAAAACCTAATATAAATAGGCTTATATTCTAAGAAAACTATCACTTTTTGCTTAACCCTCTCTATAACAATTGGAGAGGTCTCTCAACACATTCTATGAATACCGTTAAATGCCAGATACTTGAGCAGCTATGGTGGTTGATATTAGCCAATTTTAGAGCAATTCAAGGAAAATGATAAGAAAATGGTTTCTCCTTAGTTCATTGGCGTGCTTGCTGGTTAGATAATACATCAATTTTAGTTTAAAACACATGACAATGTTAAAATACATAAACAAATCCTTGCAAATTTTCATTATAGAAATAAGATGGTGGTTCCCTATATCATGCTTAATCAAAATGATAGTTTTCTTTTCAAAAGTTAGAGGTGAGAAGGTGGAGGAGAGGGAGACACCTTGTTATCGGTTATTTGATATGTTTGCATAATACCATTATACCAACAATTATAGGTTGACTTTCTACATACACTATGTCTAAGAAATGAAAAATGTATTAAAGCTTTGGAGCATTACACCCATCATAAATTAACATTTTTCAATTTAAATATTACTTTAAATTTATACGGGTGTGCAAGATTTTAGTTTATTCTTTAATCATTTATGAAGACATAATCGTTTTGTATCATAATTCATATTATATTACAATTTAAAATTTTATTTTGCTCAAAATAAAAACAATAGTAATTAATCTTATAATAAAAATATAGAATTTAGGCCAAAGGTGTGATTTGCACCACAAAGTTTCACAAAAACTCTAAATAAGCCTCCACTACTAAAATAACTTTCGTTGCATCCTAAATAGGGTGCAAATGTGGTAACTGATATAATGATAGAGGCTTATTTAGACCTTTTATAAAACGTTAAGGTGAGAATCAACTAAGATTTAAAGAAATCATTTTGATGATCACATTAGTGTTTGATGGATAAAAATTTCCTAATTGAGACATCCGTAGGCTAAATTGACGACCCATATACTAGAAATACCAAAAAATTAAATCTATTAAGCATTTAGGTCACCACCATTACCATTTTAAAAAATGTTTAAAGTGTAATGTGATACCATATATAATGATAGGAACAAACTTAGACTTTTTATGAAAAACTAAGGGACAATTTATACCTTCTTCTACAAATTTTTTTTATTTCAACCAATAAAAATACATTATAATACTAATAGATATTTCCTACATAAGGAAACTTTTTTAGGCTTCACTAATATGAGGTTTTTGGGCATAACTAATCTTATATAACACTATTGAAATTAGCATCACTTGGCCAATCTTAGGAATAGCATGATCAATCATTATTAAACCTCCAATAATAACTTATATCAGGTTTTTCTTTTTTTGTAATCGCAGGCTTTGACCATTAAAAATATAATCAAATGGAATGATTTGAAACATTATTTGCATAAACTAATCGCTCCCATCAGTTGGTCTGACAATTACCACTTCATCTTATTCAAAACCACATATATAAGAATAGAGAAAATTTTAAGGCACTTGTAGACAATTATATAGTACAAAATAAAAGTTTCATAACACAGTTCAAATAATACCACCTTTGATATAATAAATATTACAAATAGTTTACATTAAATAGCAACACATATATTCATATATCATAATCTTAATCTTTAGCGGAGACACCATGGGCACACAAAAAGTAACAACATAAGGAACTTTAGGGAATATATATTCCTTTTCCTCCATTCCAAATTTGAGCAAGAATTTTCACAAACATAGCTTGATATGTGTTATCTCAATGTTTCTCTATTTGTGAGAGCAATAAATTGTGTCAAATAATGAGAATAATTTTATGCACTTTTGTTTATCAATTCATTTACTTCACAATTTTTTGTCAAAATTTCCAATAAGAACATGGTTGACCATATGATCGTGTATTTAATGTAGTTCACCAAAAACTTTAATGGAAAATTTTTTTCATATGGTTGACCATATAAAAGTTTAGTTATCCTTGTTAGACAAAACCTTTTGATTAACAAGGTTTATTACATGAGTTTGTATCAATCAATATCTTTCACATTGATGCTTGGTACTAATTCTACTAAGTCATGCTCTTCCCATTTTCATGAAACTATTATTTTAAATTCATCCTAGAGACATTTGTGGAATTGAATATAATGAGTAATGGTATAGTTTAGATTCAGAGATGGTGGCCTTTCCATTCATTCAGTAAATTTACATTAAAAAATGTATGAATATTTGTAGTGAATGGTAGTATTTTTTTCCTCGTAGATATTGAGTTGGATAAATATATACTTTATATAGAGACAGGGATTGATACGTACCCACTAGGTGACCTACCATAGTAACTCTTGATCCATTTGTTATGTGTACCCAAAATCCTAGAAAACAAGTTGAACGATCATATTAGAACCTTAGGGAAACTAAATCCTTAAAATCCTGATTTTAAAGCGCCACAAATTTTGATCACTCCCTTGATAAGTCAATTTGTATTCCACCAAGAACACAAATGAACAAACAAAACTTGTTGGAAAATAACTTTATTTTTATTGATAATGATCATTATCTCATAATACATTAGATGGGCCTTTAAATAGACATCATAATATCCTAATCCTATAAGGAAAGTGTTTTTTTTACCTATCCCTAGTTCATGCCTAAGTAGGAAATACCCAAATAAGAAAGGGAATCCTTAATTTGAGGATACAAATCAGTCTTGAATGTGAATATCTCTTAAATTAAGGAAACAATCTGATTTATTAAGATATGTACAAAATTATTAAGGAACAAGTCTTAAGAAGGCCTTATTCACTAAAAAAACGTAAATTTGGGCTTAATTAAATCAACATAACCAACCCACTTGTTGATTGCATCTTAAATATGTAGATTGGGCTTCCTTCAAACCTGTGCATATGTTAGCCTTGTATCTTGGATTCCAAGCTTGGTTCACCACGTACTAAGTCTTGTCCAACATCTTGTACATGAAGATAAGTAATTATTCTTGGTAATGCCTTAGCACCTTTAATAAGAACCTCCTTTTCTTGCATCTCCTTGATTAATCCTTACAAAGCTTCTTTCTTTTGTTTTGTTCTTGCTCTAGTCATTGGACCTCCAATTCCTTGCAATGGGTCTCTAGAAACTTTGGTAACATTATCTGGAGCCATTCAGTCAGTATCTTGATCCCCATCAACTATGGTTTGTTCTTAGAGATGATATGACAATTGTGAAGTGTATGGTGCTTATTTTTACCTAATGACGATATTTATACACGAGGTTAGTATTCCACGTATTGAGTACCAATATGGTTTTTATTGACACATAAAACTATTTGTACTTAAATATTGGTATGGTTTTTATTAAGCCATTGAATTCTTTATATTTAGTCATGTTATTTATTTATGAAAATATTTTTTAAATTAAAGAAATTTGTTGCAAGGCAAGATCCAAAGTTACCAAATGAAGTCAAAATTTGAAATAGCCAAGGAAGCAAAACAAAACAAATATAATATGATCTTATTAAATTTATATCTTCCATACCTTGGAAGTTGGAAGAAAAGAATATATAGACTACTCAAAATTAAAGCTAAATTAATTACAATCCCTGTGCCCATTGAGCATTATAAAATCTTAGTCTTTAGAGGTTCCATCTCTTTGCAATACCTAAAGAGATTTTAAGTTCAGTTCCTCTTATCAAAGGTAATGCTTTAATCTTTTTGATGTTTCTTTGAGCTATCAAGTCAACTTCCATCTATTAACTCCTAAAGATCTTCTGGTTTCTTTTAATACCTTATGCCCCAAAGAGCTATATGGAATATTTGTAAGCTATCCCTACTAAATAGTTAAGAATTAGAAACCTATTGTATGATGTTTTTCCATTCATTAGCCTAAAAAAAGTTATTTCATCAAATATGGATATCCTTCCTGATGAGAACCAAGGTCAACATGTTCTTGATGGAAAGCTTGCTGCCATTGGTAGACAAGTTGCTGCCAATGATCCATTATATGTTCCTAGTGGGCCAATCACAAGATCAAGATCTAAGAAGATCAAGGAA
>JANZXP010071402.1:0-10605 GCA_027576715.1 Erythroxylum flavicans
CCGATCTACAAATGCCTAATCCTTTCGATCCTAAAATGTTCCAAGCCTTTGCTCAGGCTTTTGTGCAGGCTATAGGCCAGATGTCATCCACTTATATGCCAGCCTCATCTAAAAAAGGGAGACAATTTGAAAAACTGAGGAAGTATGACACGGTGGACTTTTATGGAACAAACGATCCGGAAGAAGTTGAAACATGGTTGAGGAAGACGGAAAGAATATTGTAACAGATGGATTGTGAAGATGAGGAAAAGATTGTGCATACTGTGAGCTTGCTACAGGGAGATGCCCTGCATTGGTAGGAAAGCGTACTAGGGAGCCAGTTAAAGCTGCCAATGTTAACCTGGAAAGACTTCCAAGCTGCCTATAAGAAGAAATATCTGTTTGAGGTGTATATCTAGCAAAAACAGAGGGAGTTTCTGAGTCTCATTCAGAGGGAGATGACAATGAGTGAGTATGAGCATAGATTTACACAATTATCCAGATATGCAGCTGAGTTGATGATGAATGAAGCAGCTAAGTGCCGAAGGTTTGAAGCGGGATTGCATTTAACTATAAGAGAGAAAGTGGTGGCACAAAATTTTTGCGACTTTCAACAGCTGGTAGAGGCTGCTTTAAGGGTTGAAAAAATGGAAAACATAAAGAGTGCAATGAACAGAAAGAGGAAGGGAAGAGAACAACTCAGAAGAGGGGGTAGTAGTAGTGCTTCTATGCCAGAAAGGAGTACTAGGACTTTCCCCACATAGTCTGATGATAGGAGAAGTGTGCAAGCAGGCCCAAACCGATGAGATCTATTTCTCTTCAAGCCTTAACTGTAGGAGGCAGCAAAAGAGGAGAGGGGAATAAGCCATCCTTTCCAAAATGTGACCATTGTGGCAAATTCCATAAAGGGGAGTGTTACCGACTAATTGGAGATTGCTTTAATTATGAAGAGAAAGGGCACAAGGCTAGAGAGTATCCATAGTATGCTAGACAAGAGGAAACTCAGATGCAAGCTTCAAAGAGGGCCAGATTGTAAAAGTTAAGTCTACAATTAAAGTGGGCAATTCCAGTGGAGCCAAAAAGGTAAATCCTCCAGGACGTCCGAAAGGGCAAGCACTAACTACAATATTTGCAATGATGAGGGAGGAAGCAGAAGCAGCCCGAGAAGTTGTGACTGGTATGGTTAAATTGTTTCATGATGATATTATTGTTTTGATTGATCCGGGGTCTATCCACTCATTTATTTTGTCAAGTATGATTATGCGTGATAAAAATTTGAGTCCATTAGATAGTCCTTTGATGGTTAGTACCCCGATTAGCCAGTATGTTATTATTAGTCATATTTATCAAGAGTGTGAAATATGTATTGGTGAGGAAAAATTAGTGGTGGATTTAATGCCATTGGAGATTAAGGGATTATATGTGATTTTGGGCATGGACACCTTAGAAAAAAATACTGGCAATTTGAATTGCAAACAAAAAACAATAGAGTTTGAATTGGACAAAGGGAAAAAGGTGGTATTTGTGGGAGACAGGAAGGCAAGCCCACCCAAAATCATTTCAGCTCCAACAACAGATAAAATGATGAAGAAAAGATATGAAGCATTCTTGGCATATGTGTTAGATACGAAGGTAGATGAAGAAAAATTAGAAAACATTCCTGTGGTCAGGGAATTTCCAGATGTCTTTCCAGAGGAACTACCAGGATTACCACCACCTAGAGAGATTGAGTTCAACATAGAGTTTCTTCCAGGTATGGAACCAATATCAATTCCACCCTATAGAATGACTCTGACAGAATTGAAGAAGCTTAAAGAGTAGTTAGAAGAGCTGTTGGAGAAAGGTTTTATTAGGCCTAGCTCTTTGCTTTAGAGAGCTCCAGTTCTTTTTGTGAAAAAGAAAGATGGATCCTTGAGGAAGGGTATATTGGTAAATTGCCATGTTTAAGAGTGTATAAATGTATAGTGACATATGCATGCATTCATATATGCACATGCATAGTAAATAGTGAATTTTTACAATAAGGATACGGTAGTATCAGAAAAAATTTGTGTGAGGGTTTGCTGACTTGGAATTTTGATATTATGGAAATCATTTTATGTTCCCAAAGTGAAATACCAAGTTCAAAGTCTTTGAGATAATGGATCCTAACATCTATATCCTTTATTCTCTATGCCATACCTAGAAAACAACATAAACGTGCTCTTGGTTCTAATTTGGTATGCTCATGAGGATGAAATAGAACAAAGCACGCATATCTGAAAATTTTAAGAGACTAATACTTAGAAGCATGATTGAATAAGCACTCATAAGGAGAGATATTGCCTACGATAGGAGAAGGAATGCAATTGGTAGTATAGACAGTAATGAAGGCTACTTCTCCCCAAAGGAATTATAGATAAAAGGATGATATAAGAAGGGCTCAAACAATGTCAATAATATTTCTATATTGCGTTCGGCTTGACCATTTTGTTAAGATGCGTTTGGATAAGATCTCTGAATGATGGTCTCTTGTTAATTAAGGAAGTTGATGAATTTTGTATCTTTGTGTTCCATGGCATTATTATTGTAAAATACATTAATTTTATAAGAGAACTGAGTTTGAATCATTTTAGTAAAACGAGAGTAATTAGAGAATAGTTTAGATCTATGTAATATTAGATGAATCCATGTATAACAAAAAAATCATCAACAAAGATCACATAATATCGCATACCATCTGTATTTTCATGAAGTGCAGGACCCTAAATATCAAAATGAATTAGATCAAAAGGTGCTAAAGAGATATAATCATTTAGAGAAAAAGTTAAAGTATGACTTTTAGATAGTTGACAAGGGACACAATCAAAATGACTAGTCTTAACATCAGCTAAAGTACCACCAAAGATTAAAGACCATAATCTAGAAGTAGAAAGATGACCCAAATAAGAGTGCTATATATGAGAATTGACAGCACCAATAACAAGCATTAAAGGAAGATTTAAAGAAGTAAGCTCAAACAATCATTTAACTTTACACCCTCTCGTATAGATCTTGCTTGTTTGTAGATCCTGTATAAAGTAACCATCACTCGAAAAGGATAAATTAACACTAAGTTCACATAATTATCCAATATGAATAAGATTTAATGAGAGTTTAAGAACAAGAAAGATTTTAGGTAAACGTAATTTGCATGTGTAAACAATACCTATATGTTGTACATGCATAGTAGAATTATCGACAGTGTGAAAAAATGTGGAACAGATGCTATTGTTAAAGATTCAAAAATGAAAGAATCATAGGTCATATGATTGAAACTGGCAGAATCGAAATATTAGGAATTTAAAATACTTAATGTTACAAACAGGGCAAAGGAGGGGATTGTACTAGAATTTGGTTAAAGTTATTAAAGAAAGACGTGAAGGTCCTTTAAAGAAAATTTAAGAGAGATTTTTTTCTTAGCCCCTTAGTGGTAGCAACAATAGTGGAAGCAGGATGAGGAGACTTAGAAGAATTACCTTATCCAAAGTTCTGTTTGAGCTATTTTCTACACTCAGAGACGTGATGCCAAGGATTTTTGTAATCACTGTAAGATCCTTTATAGAACTTCTTACCTTTTGTGAAAAGTTCAGGAAGAGGTATAAGTTACAAGAATAACACTAGTGGACATTTTTTTTCATGTGGAGCATATTGATGCAACTTTCCTCTGAGATGAGCTCCTTAATCACTGTTTCGAGATTGGGTAGACTTCCTCTTTAAAGAAAAGAGCTACAATTGGGTTCAAATTCATCTTTAAGAGTCATCACTAAATGTCATATATGATGACGATCTTGAAGATTTACGTAGCTCATAGCAGCATTAGGACTAGGCCAGGCAGGATCAACAAGTGCTAGTTGATCCCAAAGTTCTTATAATTTAGACACATAACTATTATTTATCTAGGTTATTGTTGTATGCAATGAAATCTCCTATACAAATAAAATTAGCAGACATTATCAAATACAGAATAACAATTTTTTCGAAAATTTCATACCTTTTAGGCTATGTCAAAACATTGGAAGTCAAGTTTAATAGCTTTGACATATGTCTTTCGAAACTATGTTAAGATTTGATAGTTTATTCCTTCCCATATTGTCAATCATTTGGTGAATGCATCAATGTCTTCATCTTTCTTTTGAGTGGGTTTATGTATTTCTCTAGTAATAATAAGCCAAGGGAGTCTCCCTTTAAGAAAGCAACACATTCCTCAACCCAAAGATCATATTTGGAACCAAAAAAGATGACATTAATAGGATTAAAAATGTATTGGAGAAGTTTAAAGGCATCTGTAATGAATGAAGACAATAAAATAGGAGCAAGCCTACTTATAGAGATGAAATTTGATTATTCTAATCTCACAATTAGATTCAAAATGTTGAAAAACCTTAGGAACTGATTTAGTTTGCAAAGAAATTGAATAAAAAGATACTGAATCGAACGGTCAAAGTACTAATCAACTCCTTTTAAATCGAATTAAACATATGGATCTAAACCAAACCAAGGAAGAGAACTTATGCTAACAAATGGACAAATTAGGTAGTGCAACATGGAAAGCAGATGATAATTAATATTTGCTGAGATGATAATGAAGTGGACAATGATGTGGTAGCTGACACGACAAAAGATGATATGGCACTAACTAGGATGTTGGATGATGTGGTAGGTGCTTATAATGATGTGGTAAACAATGTGGCTCCATAGAATTTCTAACCTTTCATGACTAAGTGGTATCATTTTTCTTGGAAGCTTAACGATGCCATTTATATCGTCTTTTTCCTCCAAATAGCCATAATTAAAGGGTTGGTTTTGAGTTCTGAGACTTTGGGTGGCGTGTAAGGGCGTATGTGATGATCGGTGTTGGTGCTTTTTGTAATTTTGGAATCTACTCCAAAGAACCCCAAAAGTATGAAAGATTGTTGCAAAGAAAGGATTGAAGAAAAACTCTAGAATTTGACTCCTTTTTAGAATGGAGACTTTGATACCATGTGGAAGTGAAGAGTAAAGAAGGAATAACGAAATGCTTTTTGTATTTCTATGTATATTCAATGTTACGTACATTAATCTATTTATATTCTTTAGGCAATTCTAACTAAAGAAATAAAATTAGCTAAATAATTACATAGTATTAATGTGCATTATTCTTGGAAAAAATTAATGGTGATGTTTGAATTATGATAATATGTGCTAAGAGAAAACTAAGAGCCACTTCACATATTGGAGTTAGCCAACTGATAACTTAGAGACAAATCTAAACACCGAGTACAACCTATCTATATTTATGCAGTAAAAGTTATGTTTTCCAGCTATAGTTACATGGTTACCATTTTAGCTATATCACGTGAATTGAAAGGAGGAAGTAACTTGTATTTAAACATGTTGCTCTCCCTTAATAGCCTTAGAATCCATAGCTGCCATGAAATCAAAGAAGTAATTTCTTTTCAGTTTTCCTTAATTACCTTAACTTTTGCTATTAAGCTATCTAACAAGATCTAGCTGTGGTAGTCACGACTTTAGAATTTAAAATTTTTTCATATAATTTTATATATAATTTAGTTTTAAAAGAATTATATATGAAAGTAAAATCTAATAGGGTCTATACATCATGCTTCCATGTCAGGTAATTATGTTTAATTACTTGTTAAAATGTTATGCATGATTCTTTAAAATTTAATTGACAATCATAATAAATTATACATGATTTTATAATAAAACTTCAAGCTTGAATTATTATGACTCTAAGCACACTAATCCTTTTAGAAGGTAGTTGTAGCACTAATGCGTTGACAAGTTTGGGAAGTTTACATTAATAGAGGGGATTTATAGGTTTGAGCATTTCAATAAATTACATTTCTCAATTTCCGTTTTTAAATTCACCATTTTAGTACTTTCAATGTTGTTAAAAGATTTTGTGAGAAATTTTCATATTTTGAATTAATGCTATAAATGGTCCAACGTTATGTAGTTAATGGATATGAATGTCCTGCTTTGTGGTACCTGACAATGTGCTTGATGGGAGCACATCAATATATGTTTTTCTTGCAGACTTTTCAGGTCTTTAATCTTCTTTTCTCTTCCAAAAATATACACCATTAAGATTGAGAATTGAGAGCTTAGAAGAATTACAAAACGTAGACTCAAAAACAACAATAATTATAGGTATTTCGTTTTCTTCCATATTTAGTTTATATGTTATTCTAACGTATATTACTATTAAATATATGTTAAATTGGCTAACAGATTTATCTTGAAGTTTACAAGTAGTGCTAGTTCAATAATTTTCTTAAATCTTTCATTTAATACCAAAAACTCTTTAGAACTTCTTTGTTGTCAAATTTAAGAGTGTATTTAGCATTATTTCTGGAATTTTTGATGACAACCTAAAAACAGATTCATGGTTTTGAGAAAATACATGATCTTTTAACTATGGTCTAGGGTGATTTGATTTTTATTTAAACTATAAAATTTATTATTCATAGCTTTATGTCTTCAGTTTATTATTTATTAATAATAAATTGCTAGTCCTTTTTATAGTTACGCAGTAATTTTACCAAACGTATTAACCAACCTTATTGATTGCATTGCCACGAGAATCAAATACTTAACTATTTCTTACACAATACTTCCATTAAACGGTTATTTATTTACTAGCTTTTACTCGCAACATTCTTTAACAATAATTCAAATAGAGCCCAAAAGAATAATGAAATTTAAATCATTATTATCATTATACTCAGTTTGAAATTCTGCAATAAAATGAGGTTTAAAAAGGTCTGATAATACGCAGCTTAAATAATGAGATTTAAATATTTAACTCTAAATAAAAGAGTATCAGAAATACACGTCTTGCTTTACTTTTCTGTTGATGTTCTACGTCTTAATTTACATAACCCAAAAAATTTCTACCCACATCTTCCAATGGAGTTACGTACAGTTGTCTCCAAGTTTTGATTTTACATCGGAAAATGAGACACTAGTGAGACAAGTGTGAAGGAAGAAGAGAATTGAGAGAGTTTTGAATAAGAAGGAATAGGAGAGTGGGAGGAAGAGAAGGGGCGGATGGGGTAGTAGGTGCGGTGAAAGAGAGGGTAGATATATATTATATAGTCACGAGAAGCTTGGGTTTCCTTCACCATAGTTTAATCCAAGCTCATGCCTTGCTGTAGCAGTACTGTGGGCATGGTTGCAAAATGCCAAGTGGGTTTTTCCTGTCTCTTTCAAAATTCCAACTCCCAAACGGAGACTCCATAGTTTCGAACTTTGAACTTGCTGCTGTTTTATCCTTCTTGGAAGGCATTGAATGATACTTTGTAAGGTGAGTTGTTAACACTGAAGTTAATTGCTGTCACACCTCTGTGGATGTACATAATTGGAATTGAGTAAGAAGTGCATGCAGTTGCTTTCATGGTAAATGAATGATGGCAGTAGTAACATTATTATTTGTATTCAGGCTTTTAGGAGGAGGAATAAGAAACATTTTCCTTGAATGTCTTAAAATTTTGTGTGAATTCTTGTGGCAAAAATAGAATCTGAAACCTTTGAATCCAAATTATATGTAATTATACTTTTGCAATTTATTGTTTCCCAATTTGATATTAATTACATTTTCTTCATGACTAGTTCAACGCAGGGCCATTCTCATTACCAACCTACTAATTACAAGTTATTTTATAACATAGGAGTTTTCTTTACTTTAGTGAAACAGGTTTAGAAAGAGTTGGTCTTTTATAAAAATTTGAAGGAATTTATTTATGGAGCAAATATCAAACTTTATTTGTTAAAAAAAATAGTTTGGTCCATCATCATACATGCAAAGCCTTCTTTTTGAGAGGTAAAATAGCATTAAAAGCAGGGATTTCAAAATGAAATTGCTCTAGCTAAATACTAAGTTTTACATTTTTCTAAAGTAAGAAAAGGCCTTAAATTCAAAAGTTCTGACTTAGCCATCAACACCATTCCTTTCCTATCTAGGTAAGAAACACACGTTATTTATTCTCTCAAGTCTCATCTTTTTATTTTCTTACTTTAAATTTTAGATTTTCTTGGTAGCTTTTTTGATTTGAAGATTGAGTAAAAATTGACAAGTTAATTATGAGTATAGCAAAATTTTCAATATGGGATGAATTTCCTATTTTTGAATTTAAGCTCAAATTAAAATTTGAGTATAATTTATCTTTATTTTATTTCTTATTTCAATTGCAGTTTATCCATGTAAATTGAAATTTGTCAATTTGATTATAGATGATATTTATCAATTACAATTTTAGGTATAATTTTAATTCAGATTGAGTTTATTCAATAATTTTTCTCGCCTTCATTTTGCATATATCATAGTCAATTGCTTTTATACCTTATTTTCTTCTTCAATCGCAATTTATGTCTATTTCATTTATTAGGTTATAATAATATTTTTTGATTTACAAGTTTGAGTAATTTTGTATGTATAAACTTAATTTTGTAAATTATTGATGAAATTTGGTTTCAATATTTACGTAATATGGATATCATTGTTAATCTCTATTTTATTAGGTGAAAAGTAGATCATTTTTAGTTTTTGATATTTTAGAATTACTTGAAAATTCAAAATTAAATTCCAAGTATGATAGCTTTTATAATAAAAGTTTACTCTTTATTTTTTATTTTTAATGTAGGATATTGAATTTAATCCGTTATTTTTTCCTTTTTGCAAAAAATAATATCATTGGTATATTTTTTTATATAAATAGTCGGAGTTATTGATATTCTAATGTGCCTACCTACTTATGTGAAGATAGTTTTGAATAACGAAAATTTAAGTGAGAAGATTTATATTTAGGAGAATGATAACAATTTGAATAAGTATAAATATGTATCAATTGCATTCAATTTAGAAAGTTTAAGAATAAATGAGCAACCAATCCTACTATTAAATATTTATGATTATAGAAAATTTGATGATTTTGATAACAAAATAAAGAACATTTTAATTAAAAAAGAGTAATAAAGGAATTGAATTTTGTATTTTCTTTAAATAACGTATATTTATATTTTGTCAAGACGTTCTTTTTACTTTGTCCCGAGCCTACAAAAGGTTACGAATGACTGGTGCATTGGAGTGTCGGAAATCCTTTCCAAGATTATTATTTATGCAATGACTGTTTAGCATAAGCATCCATAGCTTCTATGTGATCTAATTAAATAGAGCCTAGCTAGCTCACTTGCTATTTACGTACTGGAGTTATTTATTTATTCCTTCTGTAAATATATCAATGTCGACAGTGTCGAGGGATTCAGCTGCTTGCTGCCTTCCTTCACTTGTTTATTTATAGGATAGCTCTCATTGAGATGATCCAATAGGACTACGGCATTGGCACGTACATGATGTAACATTTACTGTATTTAAATTATTAGGACTTTTATTTGATTGTTTATAAAAGTTATAATGCAATAAATTTGTGTCAGACACCGTGTTTAGAATTAGTATAATCATGATCATTACGTAACCAATCGCCCGAAACTTGCATTAGATTGCATTATACATTTCATCATATCCTCAATTCTACTTTTACATTGCATTTCATCGAACATTACAAAAGAACAAAATAAACCAGAGAAGATAATTACAGAAATTTTATCCTTATACCGTTACTTGAGAACTTCAATTTAAGAATGCTAATTTTCTTCTCTTCAGCAAATTAGACTTCAAACTTCACACATATTTCTATATTTAATAAAAAAATAAATATTAAGAAAACGTGTCCGCTTTGATCAATTAAGCACATATAAAAGAACTTTTTAAAATACTCCTATGTAAAATTTAAATTTAATAAATAATATTCTTTTACCATTTCAACTCATATTTGAAAATTTTGTTGGATCGCCTATGATCCGGGTGTTCACAATACGCAGCAGAATGGACCATACTACACAAAAAAAGTATAACCGAAACTATACAACATGTACAGGTTTACCTCTTGATGCGGATTGGTTTTTGTTTTCAGATTTATAGACGCTACAACACGCGAACGTCCTTTACTGATATCCACATGAAGATAAACGATCCAGGCAGCGACTAATGTGTACTAGCACGTTCTAAAACACTTTAGAACGCTGCACAATTTTTCTCTCAAATGAAGAACGAACAGCAAGGTCTAGGTGGCTAAGATTTTCGTATCGTCTCTAATGAAACATATGTTCTCTATTTATAGAGAAACCCTAATCCCTATTCTATTAGGAATAAGAATATCATAATCCTAAATTCACTAGGATTATGGAAGCCCAATAAGTTTCGGCCCATCTTATATATAATAAAAGCCCGACAACTTAATTTAATCTAGCCCAATAAATATATCCACATATATTTATTCAGTGCCTAATAAATTAGCCCCAAGAGAATAAGCCCATATCACATCACTCTCTGTGTGCGACCCTATAGGCTCATTTGATGTTGGCAATGAGTTTGATCACACTTCAAGGCCCATAATTCATAAGTAGCCTCTAGCAAGACATTATGACTACCCAAATCAAATGAGGATCGGTAATCCGATTTAACCTATAACCATGGTTATAAACTCAGTCCCTTTGTAACACGATATCAAGATTAATCACAAGGCATGGTACATGTCAACCTTT
>JANZXP010071443.1:0-30737 GCA_027576715.1 Erythroxylum flavicans
TAATACTGCACCCTCCCCCCGCCCCCCACACAAACACAAACATCACATTGCTTCTAATATGATACAAAAAAAGTAAAAGAGGGATCTAAGACACAAAATAACATGAACAAGGACAAGCATTAAAACTAAAAGACATTAAACTAACAAGCATAAAAAACTAATAAAAAGAATAAGGATATAAATACGATACGAAAATGTGGGTGATGGTTGCGTCAATGAGTTGTGAAGCATGACATACCACATCGAGGAGTTAAGAAAAGTTGCAAGGAAGTCAAATAAAAGAGATTGATAAGTAGGCCTATGCACACAAAGCAAATAGATTAAGTCAAGCTTCACTAAATAGAAATAAGAAACAACTAATCGAAAAACAAAACAAAAATTAAATGGGTTGCTTCTTTAATGCCTTATAGTTGGACGCCTCAATGTTCATGCTCAAGGTGGGTTGCTCAAAGTGATTGATTCCACCGTTTCCTACTTTTCATTCAAATATATCTCCAAGAATCTCTCAAACACTTCCTCAGTTGCATCCACTAGCAATTGGCAACATTCATCAGTCTCCTTAACCAAGTCCAGCTTCTTTTCTTCTTCTTCTTGCAAGCCAAAATGAAAATTTGCAGCAATAACTTAATCAACAAAAGAACAGTTTTCAGAAACAGTAGAAGTAGGAATAGGTTTAACATTAAAGATTGAAAATTCTACTATTTCTCCTAAGACGATCATAATCAATTTCCTATTCTTCACATCGATCAAAGTGTTAGTTGTGGCCATAAAAGGCCTCTCCAGGAGTATAGAGTGCTCCTTTTCTTTCTTCTTCACTTCCCCTATGTCTAGGACAACAGAGTCTATGGGAACAATCAATCCTCCAACTTTCACTAACACGTCCTTCATTATTCCTTTCAGATAACGGATTGACCTATCAGTTAATTACAAACACATGTTCGTAGGTCTTAACTATCATATATCCAATTTCTCATAAATAGAGTGAGGCATAAGGTTTATGCTTGCTCCATTAACCTCATCACCATTACCTATTGATACTTTCACGATAAGATGTCTGGGATCTTTTAGTTTAGGGGTAAATGTTGCTGTAGAATTGCACTTGCTAGTTTGGAAACTAACACCTTTTCATTAGGATTAAACTTTCATTTCTTAGTGCTTAGTTCCTTGAAGAACTTGAAATAATCCAAAATGTTCCTAATCATATCTAGTAAGCGCAAATTAACATTGACCTTAGAAAGCATGCTATATAGATAGGAAAATTGCTTATCTTGTTTCGATTCCTTAAGGTGCCTTGGATAAGGAATTAGTGATCAATAAGGATCTGTTACCTTGGCAGTTTTTATCCTTCATTGTCCTCAGTTTCATACTTAAGTTTTTACCATTTTGAATGTGACTTGAAAAGTTTCTCCTATTTCTTTTCTCATTCTGCTCATCTTCTTCTTTGATGAGGTTTTCTTTCTCGTGATTATCAGTATCAGACAGCTTAGAAGGAAACTTATCATAATTGTTAATCACTTTACCACTTCTCAAAATGTTAATTACTAAGGCTTGCTCAGGTTGACTGGGCAACCTTCCCTTTTGATTATTATACGTTTGAGCTGTAAGTTGCCCCACTTGAATCTCAATCCTCTTGAAAGATGCTTATAAGGAGTTGAATCTTTTGTTGCTCGTTTCTTCATTATGATTTGTGACCTAAATGAATTCATTCAAGCTTTCCTCTAAAGAAGGCTTTCTTGGTAGGTTGTCATTTGAGGATTGCCCTTGGAAAAAGTTTGGCCTTTGAAAATTTTATGCGTTCCATGAAAAACTTGGGTAGCTTTTCTAACTAAGGTTGTAGGTGTTTGAAAATGGATCATTTCGCTCCTTTGATTGAAAACTGTTAAGTGAGTTAACTTGTTACTCCCCATCTACTAAAGGTTCGTAAGAATACGAACAAACATTAGCTCCATGACCAAAAGTTCCACAGATACCAAACACCTCTTAATTTGGAACATTTTGGGGTAGCCTTATAGTTAGCATCTTCACATTCCTCGTCAACTCAGTTAACTACATAGCCAATTCTTGATTCAATACTTCATGAACTCCAACTCTTCTTCCACTAATGCTCTTTTATTAAGAATTGGCCCCAAATATTTTGAAGATTTCATACGTTTCTTTGGCCAACCTATCTCCTACAACTCCTCTTGCTGTATTGTCTACCGTGTACTATCACTATTGCATCAACTCTTTATAAAAGAATTGGTTTACTACGTGCAACGGGAAATGATGGTGTGGACATTATATCAGTAAAAGTTTAAAGTGTTCCTATGTCTCATGGAATGGCTCTCCCTCTATCTGAGTGAAGGTAGCTATATTGGTGTACAACTCAGAGGTCTTTTGATGGGAATAGAATTTCCTATGAATATGTTGTACACCTCCTTCATATAGTCAATGAGCCTAATAGAAGAGTCATCAATCACGCATTGGCCCTGTTAGAGTAGTGCTCTAAAGGCAATCACCTTTAGCACTTTTGTACGAACTTTATTTTGATTAATAAAATGAAAGGAATTTTTCATTAATTTGATATTTTTTTATATATGAATTGATATTGATCTTAAATCGAATTAATGAAGACCATGATACAAAAACATAACATGAAGGAAATCATGATGAGATCATGATAATGAGATTCCTATCATGTACAATTATGTTAGTATCTAAATAATCCCTAATCATAGGATTAATAAGACAGGACATTATTAATCCAGATAGACTACCACATATTATACTCCTCAAATTTGATCAAATAGTGGATCTCACAAATGAGATGTTTTGATTTAACATGTCGATGCTTACTAAGAGTATTAAGTACATTGGATGACCCACAATAAGATTATCATATGGATGATCTATCAAATTTCAATGATTAATCTCATTATAGCAATGGTGTAGATATCCTTAGACTTAAGACAGATAAGGATATCTTGGATACCAATCTTGTGCTTTGCATCATTCTTTGTTACCTCAAGACGAGATCGCTCTTAGGGTGGTATTAGGTATAGCTATTAGTATTCGAAGGTAATTGGGTAGCTGATAAAGGATTCACCACTCCTGATAGAATACCCACAGCCTCTTATCAGGGTCATTACTCAAAAGTCTCTGGCTAGAGTAGTTATGTGTGATGAAGAGAGTCTTCATTGACACATAGAGTTATGAGATCCCAGGACAAGAACTAAAATTGCTTAGACTAGATGTGATATAGTTAGCCAAGTGGGAGTTGACACACATAGCCCATACTCTGAACTAAGTGGGGTATAGTATGGTGAAAGGGCAAATTACACGGTAATTATCTATGGAAAGGTTTGTAAGTCAAATAATTAATTATCAAAGGGTTTGTATATTAGTCCACTTATATTCCGGTAAATTGGCATCATGAAAACTTTCATGATTTCCTTGAATTAAGAGTTAATTCAAGTGCCTAAAATAACCGAGAATCTAAAGGTCACACACATAAAAGATCATATGAAAAACATAATATGTATGATTATTTTGAAGTAGGCCATAGGCCACAATCCTGACCGAAGGAGAGGCTATTTTTAAGTAGGCCACGATCGTGACTGAAGCCTTTACAGTTGATACATAAGTAAGTTCTTCACTTATGTACAGAATTCTAACTAGTTCTTACACACTTAAGTGAGAAGATAAGGGCTCTAGAAGAGTTCTAGAGTGAGAGAGAGGTGTCTTGGTCTTGTAATTTATGCAATTGTTACATGAATCAAAGGGCATGTAATAAGAATCTTGATCTCTTTTTCATTTCGAGCTTCTACTAGAACTCATCTAGTTTGGTGCTCAAATCCCCTTACACATTGTTTCTTCTTCATTTTTGCGTGTTCTTGAGTGATCAAGGAAGGGTTTAGTGTTTGCAACAAACCAAACAAAGAGAAGAAACAAGAAAGGAGGAGAAATAAAAGGTAGAAAGGTTTTACATTTCATATTATTTTATATGTTTATGCATGCATGTGTGATTCTGGCTTTTTTGGGTTGTCATGTGGTCGGAATTAAGATCCTGACACTTTTGTTACATTCTTATGCATGTGATGCGTGTATTCATGGCAAGACCATCAGAAAATTTCATAAAGATCACATATAAACAAAAGATAATGAGACTGATATAGATTTGTTAGTCTATAAAAGCCCAAAATCTCACTGGCTTGTGTCTACCTATTAGTCACTATTATTTTAAAGATAATGTATATTGACCAATCATGAGAGTAAAATTACGTGTCTAAGTTGCCATGAATTTTTTGGGCCAATTCACTCTCTAATTATGAATATATAGTCCAAGAAGCAATAGAAAAGGAGAAAATGTTTGTTTGTTTGATTTAATTCTCTCTCTTTTTGTTTTAATACTTAAAAACACGTGAAAAAACAAACTTAAAAACACAAATGCACATAAGAAACAAACAACTTAAAAATACATACGATAATCCTCAATCCTACACTTAAAACTTATATTGTCCCTAATGTAACCTTAAATGTAAGAAATGGAGCATTCAATAAAACAACAAATGCAAAAATGAAAATGAAAAGAAACAAAATTCCCTTAGGTTGCCTCCTAAGCGATGCCTTTGCTTATTTTCATTGGCCCAACTCCACGCTTTCCTCCTCATGTGACAAAATTATAGTCTTCAGGTGCTACAACTTTTGCCTTTTCCATTTGATGTTCTTCAGGATAGGGCCTAAGCTAATGACCACTCATATTCAGTGTCTTCCTTATCTTCACACTTTTAATCTCTACTAAATCCCTACACTCTTGAACAATCTCCAATATCTCTTTACCCTTTTCCTACTTATTCAATTTCTCCAACTTGCTAGGTAAAGGTGAAGGGTTAGTCTTAACAACAATTAGGGACTTAGTATTTACCTTTGAGCTAAATGATATATCCTTTTTTTTCTTCAAACTTCTTCTCAAGGTCTTCTTCACTAGCAATCCTTTGAGTAGTCCTCTTAAGATTCTTAAGCTCTTTTCCACTCCGTAAGGTTACATCACTTTCTTTAGATTCTCCTTAGGTTGAGATGGCTACTTCTCTCTGCTTTGTGATTCTAGGTGGTTGATAGTTACCACCATCTAACATATGGCTTACCAAGTTTAAGAATCTAGACCTTGTATATTGCTAGAATTGTTTCACATCCAGATGAAATTGAATAGTATCAGTAGCAATAGACTTAACTAAGTCTTCTAGAGATGTACCTGAGTTGGAATACGAAACTTCTTATCTATATGGGAATTATGATGCACCCTGCAGCCTATCTAAGAATTAGTTTTTCTAGCAATCTCCTCCATAATTAAGGTTCAAGTGATCTCTCCAACCTGAGTTATAGGATTGCGGACATGGGTTATGGGAAAATTTTCCCCTAATAAAATTAACATACTCTAGCATTAACATACTCTCTTCATAGTGTCCCTTTTATAGACAAACACTTAAAAACGTGAAAAGATCAAGTAAAAACTACTTATAAACAAATATATACAAATCACTAACTGAAATCGAAAGCTAAAGCTAAAGCTCTTCACTCCCTGAAAACAGTGTCAAAATTCTTAATGGGTTTGCACCGTAAAATAAAACCTAAATTTACACAAAGAAGCATACATTTAGCTTTTGTAATGAAAAGAATCGTTATTTAAGATATAGGGGGTTTGGTTGGAATCAATAAGAAAACAAACTAAAATTGAACTAATGAAAGCGAAACAAATTAAATAGCATAAAAGTGAGAAAATTAATGAATGAGTTTGGAATCTAGTTTTTAGTCTAATCTCAGCCTACACATATACAAACATACTTCATCATCTTGTTGTTCTTATATCTCTCATAGAAAATATTAATCATAGGTTAATAATAAGCTCTGTTAATCCCGATTTTCCCTTAGGTCATGTTTAATCAAAATAACCTCTTTAACTAAACTTAGCTATTAAACAACCTAGAATAAACTTTCTAGATTTAGTAGGACAGTTGCATTACAAACTAGGAAAATAGATTAATCTAGGCAAAAACCATATAAAATCGGGTCATTTAAGCTATGTTATCCTTAATGATTCAACGCCATAAGTTTACAACAAATGAATTGAAAATACAAATATTATGTATTGTATTCTATATTTTGGCAATGGGTTTATACATATAAAATCTATTGAGAATGAGAATATTAATCATTCATTCATGAATACACAAAATATTAAGCTAAGAATAACATACACAATTTCTAGAAAGAGAGAGTATCAACAATACATAATGAAAAGGTGCCCAAATGTGTCCTTCGACTTCGATTTCCCCTACAAACTAGAAAAAGCAAGATTAGCCCTCCATATATCTCAAAGAAGTAAAATTTTTGCCTCCTTTCGTGTTTAAAAAATGATTTATGCTTTCTTTGGTTGCTCAAACGTCTATTAATACGAAAAACTAGGTTTTTAGGGAGATCCACAATTTGATGCATGCTATGCATCCTAAGAAAAATGCCTCCATCCAATTTATACATGGTTGTGCAACTGTATGCATGGCCATGCATATTGTAGATTATGATAATTCTTTATTTTCTTATCCCGTCTTCACCCTAATCCATCTCCTTATTGTTCTACAAAGACAAATGAGTTTGAATATAAGGAGGATGGCTCAAGGATTGTGCTTTTAACTCATTTTTCACTCTTGTGGTTCTAACTTATACTTAAAACCAAATGTGAAACAAAATGATAATCTTAAGTTTTTTATAATATTAATTGCTAATTATTACGGAATGAATATATAAATAATTGAGCACACATCAAACAACATCAACTCCAAGTATAAATCCTGCTAATAAGCGGGGTCTGGGGAGGTTCAGTAGTATGTTGCCTTACCCCTAACTAGTAGAGAAACTATTTCCAAATGACCCATAAGAAAAAGAAGAAGAAGAAGATAATAATAATAATAAATACTTAGTCAATAAAATATGAAATTAAAAATAAACTAAATAATACAAATAATAATAACATGGTAATAGTAAGGTTAGGAAGGAAACAAAGCTTACCCTAAATCCCTAAAAAGTAAGTACAGCACATTTACAAGTATATGTTAACTACAAGAGGAAAATGACAAAAAACCTATGAAAACTACAAGGATCTCTTTACGAGGGATCTTTTATCTGTATTCTAGTGTGCTAAAGTTTTCTATTGTAGGTCATGCCCTAAGTACGTTCCAACAGTGCCATATCATTCTTGATTACCTCCCGCCCAATTTTTCTTATGCCTTCCTTTTTTTCTCTTACAATCTCTAAGTATGATCTTCTCACATTTTCTCACTGGAGCATCTGGGTGTCTTTTCTTAACATGTCTAAACCACCTAAGCCTTGTCTTTCTTAATTTGTTAATAATATTAGCTACCTTCAATCTGCCCCTTATTGTTGCATTCCTGACCTTATCTCTTCTAGTAAAGTTGCATGTCCAATGGAGCATCCTCATCTCCGTCACCATTAACTTCTGACTATGCACTTATTTGATGGCTTAATATTCTACCCCATAGAGCATAACCAGTCTAATCGCTAAACGATAATTTAGAGATAATACATAAATGCAATATGAATCTCAATATAATTTCATTTACAATGTTCAATTATCCTATGGAATTTTTCGTGTACATATAAATATGTACAAGATAAAGAATGCCTTTAACTTACTTTTCACTAAACTACAACCAAACCAATTGACTGTAGGGCATAAACTAACAATCTTCCATTTGCAATAACCCAATTGTTTAAGTATCATATACCATATCACCATATGACAATCATGCTACCACTGGGTCATTAGCTTAATGAGAGAATTCTACAAGATTCTCTATAGTAAGAACTTGCTTAAATCTTACAACTTTCATCTTAATTACCATCATAATTAAGAAAATTTTCCTAAATACATCCTTGGATCTTTGATGAGACCTTAACTCCTTTTATATGCCCAATGGCTGTAATGTTTTACAGTACATTACTGTCTTGAACAATGCAAGGAACTATGTCAAGTTTATTAAAGAAATTATTGATCCAATTAATTATTTCCACTAAATGAAGAATGTATTGTGGCTTAATTAGCAACCATTGCTACATTGGAACCTTTCTAGTATTGAATCATATTATTCTTAAATAAAATAGAACTTAATTAGGATTTACTTTTAAAGTAAATATCCTTATCTCCTTGAACTCAAATATTAACTCATACATAAAATAATGGATATCTTTAATTCTTCATAAGTATCTAATATCTCAAATGCTAAACATCTTTAGTACATTATCTATGTACTTAGACTTAAAATAGGTGAAAAACTTCCAATTTGTTTTTATAGATCTAATTTCCAGAATTAAGTTGTTGCCTTTTCATATCCAAAAAGAGTTGTTCTTGGACAATTATGTTTTCAATAATTGAAAATTAGAATCATTATTCTCTATAAGCAATATATGTCTACATACTCCCACTGACCCACTAACCTTCTTATAGACATGATAAATTCAGAATCATCTCCAAAACAAACTTTTTAAATTCATTATAAAAGTGAATGTTTCAACATCTCGTAGCCTTTTAACTATACATCAAATGTATCAACAAAGACACTATTTCCAATTAGATGTATAGTCATGAGATTTAAACTTTTCAAATTTTATCTTACTTCCATTACTTGTCATGAGAACCATTATCCAATAAGTATACATCGAATTAAATAAGTTGGTCAATAGGTCTGTAAGATTACATCCAACCTTTTAGATATCTCATAACCTTTTATTACCCAAATTAGTTCTAAACTTAATGGATAAATATTCTTCAATTAAGCATTACATCCTTAAATCATTAACTTTGACGCTTTCAAAGACTTAGGGTTTCATATCTATTATGAAATCTTGATAATTGATTCAATTATAACTATGGAAGGTAAGTCATTATACTAAACATAGTTATAGAAGAAATACTATTGAATTATTTAATATCTCAAATTGTATTTCTCTCCTTACATAAATCCATACTCTTATGGAATTTATTTATGAAGGTATTCATCAGAGAATCTCATTCCCTATAGATAACCAAAATTTTAAAACTTACCCCAACGATCTCATCAAAGTGCTTCATCATTCTCAATGACTAATTTCTACTTAGATTTAAACAATTTAAATTTTTCAAAAATTTTAATTCAAAATTTAATCAATACGACTATATCACATAAAGTCATTAGTAATCTAAAGAAATATAAGTATTATCCTTTTATAAATTGTTATTTTATCCAATACATCACATGTATAAGATTTAATAATTCATTACCATCATCATACTTTCACCAAAGGTTAATTTGGTCATTCTTCAACTTAACAAGTTTCACAATTTTCATATGATTCATAATAAAAAGAATACACAAATCCTTGTGTGTAACTTTATGATTCTCGTTATGTTGATTTAACCATACAAACTATTTGTATAAATTGGATCAACTTCTTTACAATCTATTTCTTATCATGCTTTGAACATTAAAATAATGTTGAATATAAATTTAATATCAAATACTCATAAGCATGAATTAGAAATACATATGATCTCTATCATATCATGTATAGGCAAAAAATTCATACAATCATTTTCTTCTTATGAAAACTATTATCATACTATAGCAAAGCCTTTAATTGTAGTCCACAATTATACTTTTAGTAGGCTAAATTAAGTGGAACAATTCTAATAAGGTACTATACCTTTCAGCCCTACTCCATTGAACCTTCTGCATGTTTGTCGTAGTGTTGACATACATCTTATATGATGTTTTCAATGTTTATGAGACATTAGTTAACTTAAAATGTTAATACATTTTGTCATCTATATAATTTTGACACATCTCTAAAACTTTTTCACCAAATCCTTAACAAAGATTGTAGAAAAAAATTACATAATGGGCATACAATTTTCCTTTTTTAACTTTGAGAACTCTTCTCAAACATATTCCTACGTCTAGGAAATTTGGTTCACTAACTTTTAGTATCAACTGTACTAAACAAGGTAAATTCCACTTAAAACAAAATATAAATGTAAGGAAGCAAGTAATTAATTATACGTCATGACTAACAAATTAGATTAGGACTTTAATCATGTATTTGTTTACTCCCATTATTTTATTCAAAATAATAGCCCTCACCACCGTTTGGAAATATTATTATAATCTTTCTATTGGCCTAGGATCCCATTCAAATATAGTTGATCTTGAGTTTGTTCAACAAACCAACTAAACTTAAATTAGGTAGATAATAACTCTATCAATTACCTGTCATATAACCCCTAGATCCATTAGGTGACAACTTTTACCAAAACGTATCTCATATATTATTCCTAACCCTGCCTCTAAATTCATATATCATGAGTTTGCTCATCCATATCATATAAATTTAGTTAAGTAGAACCTAATGTCATAAGAGTAAACATATTCGAGTTAAAAAGGCCTTGAGTTTACTTAACAAGCCGAACAGTAAACAAAACGTTGGTTTATTCTTACAACAATGGAAGACAATAATCATGTTCTCAAAATGTACTTGATATTTTAACAAGAGATTTAATTTCATTTGTCTCATCAAACAAAATATTGTATGTAAAATATCATACATATAAAATATACAATTTAACATGCATCCAATATATATATCAAACATATAAATAAAACATGTAACTTATGCACACATAATCAAATTATATGTATAATATCAAGCTTCATTTGATTCCAGTTATTAATCTTAATAATCTAAAAAAATATTTTCAACTCCTTGGAAAAATTAAACTAGATTAAACCCATTGATTCCTAAATAAACTAATTCCTATTCCAAATAGAAATTTAATTTGATTTGAAAACAATTTTTAAATTCAATTGGAAACTATTTCCAATTATCTTGACTCTTTTCACAAAATTTAATTGAAAACAATTTTCAATAAATTATGCTTCTTATTTATTATAATTTAGAAAAAATCCTTTTTAAAAATTACATAAGTAACACATTCTATTCTAATTAGAAAACTATTTCTAATCTAATTAGAAATTGCTTTTTCCCTTAATTAAAAAATTATTTTCTAATATTAAAAGGAAACCACTTTGAAAACTAAATAAAAGTTATAAAACTAATTTTCAAAATATTAAAGAAAGCACATTTTTCTTAATTAATAAATGAAAATAGTTTCCGAAATTTAACTTAGAAAAATAACTTTTTCTAATAAATTAAGAAAGTTATTGTTAATCAATAAAGAAAAAACTTCAAAAATAAATTGAATAATAATTCTCTAAATAGATATCACTATAAATTTAATTTATCTCAATGAAGTTAAAATAAATAAATTTAATTAAGAAACAACTTTCTTAATAACTTAAGAAAACATTTTTCTTAATTTTAAGGAGTTTAATTAATTAGTTTCGATCTAATTGAAACTAATTAATTCTAATTTTAAAGCTACTTTCTAAAATTAATTAGGAATCAATATAATAATTAATCTTAATCATATTAAGAAAAATAATTGCCTTAATTTTGGAATTGAATTTTTATTTTAAAACAATTTAAAAAATCATGTTTGGAATAAAATGATTAAGATTACACTAATCCTTATTTAAATTATTCATTTTTTAAGTTTAATTCATATCGAAACTTGTAACTAAAGAAACCTTATTGCAAGCATGTGTCCAAACAAGTTTATTCTAGGTTAAAGAATCTCTTATTCTTAACCTTGAATAACCTTAAACATAAGGCGAAACACCCAAATTCATAAACTTGCTTCCAAATAATCTTATTTTGGCCTTAGAATAATTTTATTCCAGTTGCCAAAAACCCCCTATTCTAACCTTAGAATAGGTTATCCATGTAACTAAAACAATCCTCATCTTCTATTTAGGAAACCCTAAAAATATAAAGATGAAACATATCTTGTAGTCGCTGTCAACAACCTTGGAGTTGTCGTAAGCTGCAGGAGACGCTTGATTACTCCAACTAGAATAAAAAAGGATAGGTAAATTTTAGTGGATAGTAATCTTAACTATCCTTAAGTTAATTCTTCAAGTTCTAGATTATTCCCATTCGAATAAAGTCCCTTTTTATAATTCTCAGTAATGGAATCATTTTAATTAAAAGATTCATATAGAAATAGAACTTTTCCTATTTCTCCCTACTTTGGAAAATCATTTTCTAAAATCATGCCATCTCACGATTTAAACCTTGTTTACCTATGAAAACATATCCTTTTCAGTGTTTAGAGTATCTAATAAAGATACTTTTCGTCCCTCTTCATTCTAATTTTTCATACTTATGAGAGAGATTGTGAATGTAGGTAACAAATCCCTATGGTCTTTGACATTCCATGTTGGGTTTTCTTTCTGTCCATAACTCATATGGAGTGTTCGTAACTGATTGTGTAAGCACTTGAATAAGTATATAAATGGTTGAAAGCAATGCATCACCCTCATAAGTGATAGGTAGATTTTCTTATAACATTATGGACCTAACCATCTTTAGTGACATTTTATTATGTCTTTCTGCAATGCCATTTTATTGTAGGGTTCATAAAATAGTTAATTGTCTTTCTATTCCTTTTCTATCACATAACATCTTGAACTTATTAGACAAGTATTCTTTTCCTAGATCAATTCTTAATGCTTTTTTTCTTGTATAATTTGTTTTTGGTAAATTAGTGAATTTATAAATAAATAAAGGTATGTACAATCGAGAGATTGGCAAAGATGTCAATCTCTTATATGTAACAAAAGAAACCTAACATGTGAGCATGGGGAACCCTATAATTGTTACCAATGACTATACAACCATAACAGTAACCTAAAACATAGGAACCCATAAGATGACCATAATAAGGGTCACCTTACCAAAATTATAATAATTCCTTGGAGCAAGTTCTATATCCTAAACTAATCAAGACTACCTTTTAACCCATAATAAGAGAGATACACAATAGGTTAGAATTCATCACATTTCCAGATCACATTGTTATCTTGTTTATAAAGAATTACCAAAGTGCTAAGGAAGGAGAGATAGATCAACTCTCATCCAACTTCCTTTGTTTATCCGATCTAGTCCTCCAGCTTTTAAGACACCAATCAGGGGTTAGGCCTCTCCTACCATTGAGTTTCCCAAAGAGTGAATCGTTGAAACTTGTGACACCATGCATTCTTCAAGACATTTTGGAGATTGAGGCATTCCTGCATAATCCTCTCTTGCCTAATGCTAGCATTCAGTGTATCCTCCTACTAAGCTTACACAGCTTTACCACTTCTGTTCTTGTCTTTTTGATAAACAACCTATCTTTTAGCAGGTAACTGGGCTCGCCATTGAATTTGATTGTCAACAAGGGAGTGAACCCGACCCAACCAGTAACCTGTAAAACAAAAACAAACCAGAACTATAATTTACCTACTCTTAGTGTGTAAGCAAAGTTGTTCCATTACTTGGAAGATCACTTTAGTGTTGATGCTCCCCACTTCCATAGCTGTGTCTTTGAAGGTTCTAAGGTTTCTCTCAGATCATATGTTATACACAACAATAGATAGAAGGATGATAAATGTGTTGAGGTCAATGTTTCTATAGTTTTAGGGTTGGTTGAACCAATATGGAATGGATTAAAGATTTAATAGGTTTGGAATGATTATCTAAAAGTGGTTGAGGCAGTGTAACCACGCTGATTTTGAAAAGGAACATTCAAAGAAAAGGTGAGTAGTAAATTCATTGTTCGAGGAACAGAGAGAGCAATGGTTAGGAACATAAGTATAAAGTAGCTAATCCCTTATTTGTAGCTTATTAAGGAAAGCTAACCATAAGATAAAGGCATACCTTGGGTTTATACCTTTATGCCACACTAGTTTATACCAAGGTACTCTCGAAGAAGGAGGTCTCATCAAAGTGTATGCTAAAACATTTGTGTAAGTTTTTTTGGGGTTGGCAATCCATTCTAGCCTATCCGGTTGAGACTCATCAAGTTGATACATTAATGGCTCTAGAATACGAATGGCCTTAATTATGGCACCTTGCCAGTTCCATACGTTGTCTTTGATAACATTAGCTACTTTTGTATTCATTGGAAATTCTAAACCATTGATAATTCTTGGAGTTGAGAGATCCTTTAGGATTACTCTATAATGCCACGAGTCCTGCCATAAGAAAGTTGAAACACCATTCCATATCTTAAATCTAAATTGTTTCCCAATAGTATTCCTGACCTGAATAAGTTTCCTCCAACTCCAAGAGCTATTGTTTGTTGGTTGGGCACTCCATAAGTTATTTCTTCTAAGAATAATGATGTGAACCCACTTAACTCACAAAGATTCCCTATCATTAAAGAGAATCCAGATCCTTTTACCTAACAAGACATTATTCTAAGTAGATAAATGTTTAGTCCCCCAAACCACCATCCTTTTTAGGTCTACATAAATCAGACCACTTGACCTTTATATGAGGTTTAGACACAACCTTCCCAAACCATAAGAAGTTCGTAAGTTTATACTCTATTTCTTTAATGATAGAAGTAGGAAGAATGAAATGGCTAGCCCAATAGACTTGAAAAGTAGACAGGATGGAAATTACCAACTGAATCCTACTAGTATATGACATGGCTTATGGCCCATTTGTTAACTCTAGAATCTATTTTATCCAACAATGAGATATAGTCTCTCGTAGTCAATCTTCCTGTTAAAAGAGGTACATCTAGATATTTTATAGGGAGTTGACCTCTTTTAAGATCCGAAAGAGTTTCCAACTGAATGGCCAAATGATCCATATTAGGAAATAAGAAGAACTGATTCTTGTTAATATTCATTTCCAAACTAGAGAATTTAGAGAAAGTGCTCAAACAATTAAGCAAGGTATTCACCGAGGTCAAATCACATGAAAAACATTAACAGATCATCAGCAAATAAAAGATAGGAAAGTTTGAGAGCTTTACATCTCCAGTGGAATTTAAAAGTGGGATTTTCTACTATCGAATCGTTCAAACTCCTAGAAAAGGCCTCCATGTAGATAATAAACAGATACAGAGAGAGGATCTCCTTGTCTCAACCCTGATTTCCCACAAAAAAATTTTGTAGGAGACCCATTAATGAGCATAGAGTATGAAGGAGAGGTTACACACTCTTCAATCTACTTAATAAACATAGGAGGGAGTCCTACAGCTAGGATCAAAAATCCCACTGAATAGAATCATAAGCTTTTTCCAATTCTATTTTAAAAGCACATCTCTTATGGTTATTTGAAAGGTGATGGTTTTTGAAAATTTCTAGAGCTGAGAGAATTTTGTTCCCTATACGATGGTTTTTAATGAAAGCACTTTAGTTTGGGCTGATGATGAGGGGCAAAAGTTGTCTAAGTCTATTAGACATGATTTTTTTAATCACCTTATAAATCATGTTACAATAAGAGATATGTCTATAGTCTAACATAGTGGAAGGCTGGTTCTTCTTAGGAACAAGAGAAATAAAGGTTGAATTAAGCTCTTTGAGAAGCCTCCCATGTTGGAAAAAGTCTTGGATTGCCCTAGTGTTCTCATTTCCAATAATATGCCAAGTTTGTTTAAAGAAAAACCCATGAACCCATCCAAACCAGGGGCCTTATTCAAATTGAAAGAAAAGAAAACTTCCCTAATCTCTTATGATGTAACTTCAGCTACAAGATTGTTTCTAAGGTTCTCAGGAATTGGATGGGGAAAAGAGATGCCACATACTCCTTTATTGATTTTAGGTCTTTCTTTTTTCCGAGAGAGTTTTGAAAGAAATTCATAAAGGAATTTTGGATTTCTTCTAAGTCAGTAATCCTTTAGCCATTTCTCACCAATAAGGAGTGGATAGTGTTTCTATTCCTATTTGACAGGATGGAATTATGGAAGAACCTGATGTTCCTATCCCCCTCCCTAAGCCATTTAATGCGGGAAGATTGTTTGTAAAATGATTATTGATCATTTAAAACATTAAACAGATTGGTCATAGCCTCATGCTCTTTGGCAACTAGTTGAGTCCTATTAGGAAAAATCCTCATTTGGTCTTGGATGTTATTCAGGACATCTTGACAAGTCTCAACTCTATCATTAATATCACCTACCTGAACTAAGTTTAGGGATTTGAGAGCATTTTTTACTAGTTTGAGCTTTGACACAACACAGAACATAGGGGTCCCTCGGATTTGAGTATTCCAAGCCTCTTCTACTGTCTGAAGGAAGTTAGGTTGAGAGAATAGGAAGTTTGAAAATCTAAAAGGTGAAGATTTTCTCTTAAGGACAGTAGAAGTCTTTATCACTGTAGGAGAGTGGTTTGAGTTATTAGGGTTAAGGATCTCTCCAAAGGATCTAGGAAATTGATAACTCCACTTTGAGATGATAAGAGCTCTATCTAGTTTTCTAGCTATATGGAGTTCACCAGATTGCTTATTAGATCAAGTAAAATTTGGACCACTAAAGTTAATATCATACACAACACATTCCTCTACACACTTCCTAAAGTCTCTCATTCCACTAATAGCCATTAGGGTTAAGGATCTCTCCAAAGGATCTAGGAAATTGATAACTCCACTTTGAGTTGATAAGAGCTCTATCTAGTTTTCTAGCTATATGGAGTTCACCAGATTGCTTATTAGACGAAGTAAAATTTGGACCACTAAAGTTAAGATCATACACACCACATTCCTCTACACACTTCCTAAAGTCTCTTATTTCACTAATAGCCGAGGAACTAAGGGGTTCAGCATCGTGAGAAAGCAGAATAGCATTAAAATCCCTAACTATAATCCATGGTTAGTTCCCAACAATCAATTTGATGTTTAAAAGGGTAGACTAAAGATTTTTCCTATGATTGAAGTTATTTGAGCCATAAATAAAAGTAACAAAGAAACTAGAATCACAATTCGAAGGGGACACCTCCAAAAGATTTTGTTGGTCAGTAGTAATAATAGGAGAGCATAACCAACGATCTGGGTTCCAAATTGCCACTAACTTGGTACAAGAAGCTTGATCTATATTACTACAGAAATGCCATCTAGGAAACATAGTAGAGCAAATATTATTCAAAAGGAAAGGAGACTTGATCCTAGATTCTATCAAACAGACAAAAGAAACCGAAAGCATCCTAAGGAAAGACTTCACAGCAAACTATTTTTTATGGTTATTAAGACCTCTAATATTCTAAAACCTAGATCCATAATCGAAAACACTAAGACATAATCTACTACTTTTGTTTTCTTCTAGATTTCCTACCTTTCCTAATGGTAAAATCCCACTCTGCCCCTTCCAACAAATCGAGCTCTGAGCATCAATAGAATTTTTAGGAACCACATCAAATTTAAGAGAGGCAATAGAATTACCTGATTTGCTCACACTAGGACATTCAGCATCTTCAAGGTTTACATTAGAATCATCCTGCTTCTGTTGTACTTCTTTGCCTTTACTTTGCTCAATTGGGGTTTCAGCAATTCTACTCTCCTTAGGACTAACTTGTACCTTTTCAGGATTTTACTCCTGACAACACTCCATCTGTCAGTTTCCACTTATAGGTTTAGAATTATTTTCCTTTTCCAACTCTTTTTGAGTCCCAGTTTCAAATATACGACCTGTTGGTTTCCATTCCTTTTTCTATGTTACCTTCTCATGCTTCCATTCATATTCTATTCCAATCTCCATTAAATGTCACTTGTCCCTCATCATTATATGTTGCCAACTGAAATGAAGAAGCCCAGCTCTTTTCCAGATTTAGTTCTACACACATTCTAGCATATAGGATTTTGGACATTTTTGCTGTGTGGGAATCCATAAGCAAAGGATGTCCCACTACACTAGCAATCCTACCTAACCCCTCATTGTTCCAATACTCATAGGGATATTGTGGAATCTTATCCAGACAGGGCAAACCTAAAATTCTCTTGCTCCCTCACATTCAAACTCCATTTTCATAAGAACAAGGGCTTCCCTTGGATATGCCAAGGTCCCTTTTCCAACACCTCATTCTACCCACATTCAGAATCAAACTTGAATAGAAATTTGTTTGAGCTAGTCACTAAAGTTTATGTTAAGTCATAAGTTAACCAAGCTTTGGACAGGGCTCTCTGAACCACTGGGAAGGCAGGGTGATTACTAATGAAGAAGCCTATTAGAGCATGACAAAACTTCCTTACTCCTTTCTGCGCTGACTCTGACGACGGGATTATGAAGATCTGGTCCTCCCCGATTTTTAGGGGGTAGTAAGCCAATGCCGTAGCGCTTAAGGGTTCCTCCACTCTGTCAGCAACAATGGATTTCCAAGTTTTTGGAAGAGATTGCAGTGAAGATTTTTGGTCTTGAGTGTTTAAGGGAATTGCTGGAACAGTTGGCAATCCTACGGGTATCTTAACATAGGAAATATTAGGGCAGTTTAGTTCTATGTTTTCGGAATTAGGGATTCGGGAATGGGTCAAAAAGGGAATTTTAGGAGATGGTTCAAGGGTTTGGACTAGGGGAGGAGACAGGGGAGAAGAAGAAGAAGAAGCTATGGAAGAAGGGGTTAGAAACTTACCGGTGATCTGCAAAGTAATGGACGCTCTGCTAATTTCTCTCTCTCACATCGCTCCTGAGAATATCATTCCAACTTCTTGTATAATTGATTCTCTAATAAATTCATATATTTGATGAAATAAATTAATGCTTTTGGTTTATGAAAAATCAAATAGAGATGAACATACCAAGTATTATCATCTATAAAAGTGATGAAATACATAACTCGCGCCATGCTCTTATATGCATTAGACCACAAATGTGTGAATGAATCAATTATAATAGATAAGCTTATATTCCTTTTCCAAATTTCTTTCTTGCCATTTTACCTACTAGACAATATTCACAAATAGGTAAATCTACTTAATATAAATTACCTAATAAGCCTTTTTTAGCTAATCAACTTATTTGATTTTGACTAATGTGACATAGTCTAATGTGCCATAAAATTACATCATTATTAGGATTAGTAAATGATGTAAAAAAGAATTAATTATATTATTATTTGAATAAACAATATCCGAAACAATAAAACCATGGCCATAATAAATATGTCCAAGATATAAAATTAGTACCACTATTATAGAAATTTACATCAAAACTAAGACTTATTAAAAGCAACAAATAGATCAGATTCATTTAAATCTTTGGAGCATATAATACTCCATGTAAGATCAAGGATTGGCCACTTTGCATGTCTAATTTTTAGGGTCCAATCCCTTTTATATCAACTCTTGAATTGTTTCCTACATAAATCTGTCATGTTCCATCTATAATTTTTTAGAATTTTGTAAAGGCACCTTTATCATTTGCTACATAGTTGGATGCTCTTGAATCTACAATCCACAAAAGATGTAATTCAGTTAGTAAAACAGAATAAGAGACATTCAAAAAACAAATGTTTGTACATTAAGATTGTACCTTTTTGGGTTTGCTATAATCACGAGTAAAGTTACTCTTATTTCCATAATTAAAGAACTTAATTATATCCATGTTTTTCTATTTCACCTTCTTTAAGTCTTAAGTATAGTGGGTAGGTTTCTTACCCTTTTTCCATTTTGACTCGCCATTATGTTTACACTTCTAATTCATAGCTCCATATGAGCTAGAACTAACTGCATATACCTCTGAGGATACTTTTAAGGCTTCAAGATGTTTTGCTTTTAGTATAAGATGCCTCGTAGCATCTTCCATTGTCTTGAGACTCTCACTGTGAGTTAAATGTATCTTTATATGCTCCCAACTTTGAGGTAATGATAGAATCATAGCTTTTACTTATTTCTTATATAAGAATTCATGACAAACATCATGCAACTCACTTATCATGTTATACATATGCCTTAAATGCTTTTACATTGTATGATCTGACCATTTCTTATATAGTTCAAACTTAATAGTAAGTGACCTTACTTGGGTCATTAAGGTACATTCAAAACATGTGGCTAAAGTGGACTACATTTCCTTAACAATGTTATACATGCAAAACTCATGCATGATGTCATTATACATGCTTCTCAGTAATATAATGCAAGCTAATGAGTTATTGATCTTCCAAATTTCATAAGCATCACAGATCCTTTTCATGTTGGGTTGTATTGCCTTCCTTAAGAACATCTATAGTTATGTTTAATGGTTAGGAGTCTCTTGCTCTTCCAGTACATATTGGATTTTTATTTTCCAAATCTCATAATTGCTGTCATTTAATTTCTCACCTTTGTTGAGTTTAGCAACAATATTTTTGATGCAGTAGTCATAATGGAAACACAAAGTTTCTATCAAAAGGAATAGTATACTTGCTTGTTATTGTCATGTCATACATACATATATACAGAATAATCGATTTTCAATTATTTACGAAATCAAAAGAGTACATCTGTTCTCAATCATCATTCATATAACAATTGAATTCCAATTGTCATACTTAAGAAGTTTTCAAACATAAACATTCATATAACATATATTTTGATAAAAATTAATGATATCAAATTTGACATATCTTAAAGAACATAATTTATATGGTTCATTACAATTTAGTTTGGTACATAATAATGAGCCCTAGATAGAATAAAGTTAATAAATTCATATGATAAAGTCTTAGAAACTTAATATACTATTAATCTAATAATTTCGAGTGGAAGACTGGTTAGGTATAAAGTTTAAATCAATTCTTTTCTTCGAGCTTCTCTTATAGAGTTTATCACCAACCGTTTATATGATTTTACCTTAGGCCATTCAAAGTTCCAAAGCATGCTTAACAGTTTACTTTCTAATTATAGTAAAGTTAAGGGTAAAGCCATATACTTCACTTCAACTTCCATGAAAGCTAGACAACCTCTGAAATACAGCTCTTACATTAAATGAAACAGTAATTACATATTGTCTTATATCTCCAGGAAGATATCGCTTCTGGTGTAATTGCGCTAACATAATGATAAGTCAACTCATCTATGCCATAGTTTATATAAATGTAGTTGTCCTCTTCATAGTTAACATTTTCCTAAAAACACTTTTTTAGGAATTAAAAGATGTTTACATAATCCAAAAATCAAAATGGATAAATGAACTCATCCTTGAAATAAAAGTATGATCATTATAATTTACTCAAATTCGTAGTTTCAATACAATATGAACATATCACAATTAAATTGTAGTTATTTCATTTTAATTAGAAACACATTTTTAATTATTATGGAACCAATCAAATTAAAATTTAAAGTAGAAACTTATATCTAACTACCATTATACTAATAATCAATTTATTTAATTAAAAATTATTTCTAATTATTATATATATTGTTTAGTTAGAAACTCATTTCTAATTGTTATTCAACTTACGAACTTAGTAATTTAAATTTAATTTAAAACTTATTTCTAATTAGATTGAACTAATTATTTCTAATTTTATAATTCATTTAGAAACTTATTTCTAAATATCATTAAATTCATAAGCATAATATATGTAAATTTAAAAACTTATTTCTAAATCAGATTTACCATATTATATATAGAGAGAGAGTTAGTATTTAAGATAATTTTGGGCCTATTTAATGGGCCAAAGCTTATAATACGTTGGGCCTAAAAAATGAAATTTATCATGGATTAATTTCAGCTATAATTTTAGACTTATTGGAACCAATATTAACTCTATGATGTATTAGAGTTGTGACATTTATTTTTAACTAATTACTTAAATATTATTTGAAAATATCAGTTGATTATGTTGTAAGTCCTTATCTCATTTTATATGTAAACTTTCGTTACGTATTATTTATGCTCTGTGTTACTTTATTTTTGTTCCTAAAACGTATGCACAAAAGATGTTTGATAAAATGTTTTAAAGACTAACCTGAATTGTTGACTTTTTACTTGCTCAGAATTATTAGTAATCAATATGAATGTTTGCATAAACAAACCTCTTTACTTATATTAAGATATTGTTATCCAAGTTGTGAAATTCCAAACGTAATTGATCGTCCCTGTGAATTGCACACTAAGTGTTTGACAAAATACTTCATTAGAGTTCACACAAACTACTGGACAAAATTTTATTGAATACTCGATTAAGGAATCAAGTTGTGACACAGTGGAATCTAATTGAATGTGATTTAGATAAAGAGACTAACTCTTTTCAATAATATGAAGACAAATATTCAAAAGAAATTTGACCCATTTATCTTTATATTATCCAAAACAAGTTTATACATTGCAAACAAATACTCACGTAAAGTTTACATAATCACAGGCTAAACCCGAAAAACAAAATATGTCCAATCCAAGAAACAAAACCACAATCAAATAGCAGTTAATATTATAATATTATTCTAACTTACGCGATGATTGTTTTAAAACAACCTCGATCATATTCAAGAAGAAATCTACATAATTAAGATTATCAATTATTCAATATTTATTCTAACTTTTGATAATTATTCAATATGTTAAGTATACCTATTGGAATTACGAGATTTATACAGTTTTATGGTCTCATATACTTTGCACATGAATAATTCAATAAATTAAAAATGTTGTTTAGATTCCTTTAAAAACAAAATATTCATGTTATAACATTACTAATGTAATTATTAAGTACAAAAATGTGTTACTAACATCAAAAACCCTAAGATTTCTTTTTAAAAGAGTATTATAAACGTTAAATATTTGTAATTGTGATGTTTTTAACGACACTATTATAGTTCATATTTTTGTTTGGTGTTTGTATAATATTCTTATAGCAAAAGGGTAGTTTTTTAATGATTTCAACCATAAATATATTTTATTTTTGGCGTATATATTAACAATCCAAAGATCCAACCAAGAACTAAAAATTTTTTCTTGAAAATTTTGATATCAAAACTCTTTTCCTATTGATCTACTATAAGCTTAACTATATATATTAACTAAAAACACCATCTTTTCTTTTGATGCATTAGAAATCTTATATTTACATTGAAAACACTAAAGGGAGAATGTGAACATTTTATGTAAGAAAAAAAAGATTTATATAAGAGACAAAACATAATAAGACAGTAAGCCATTGTGCAAAATTAATAAGGAAAAATAAAACATCCAAATAGTGAATTTCTTATATTTTTTACTTGCTTAATTAAAAAATATTTAATTCATGTATATTAAAATTTTACATACTTGCCTTCAATCCTATAAAATGAAAAGTTTGTTAGATAACAAAACCTCTTCTCTTTTTTCATTTTGGAAAAATAGTTTTCATTATAATATGCATGGGATTTACTCATTAACATCTAAATAATCTTAAATATATCAATTAATTTGTAATAAATGGGAAAACATCCCATTGATATTTCTTATATCTTAGTCTTTCCGTTATTTAGGTGGGTCACTTCTAAAGTGAACCCACCATATACAAACGTCAAAAGAAAGAGAGGTTAAATGAATATTTTAAAAAAGAGATAAAGTGGGAGGCAGTGGAACATGAAAAAGAAAACAAAAGAGAAAATATATTAAACAGGCAATGGCAAAACCAAGAAAAGAGAATAATTGGTTTCATTAGCTAGAGATTTGGAGGACTAAACGATCTTCATTTGATTTAAAATTTTAGTATATTATTCCTGATTGTGCAAAGCAACACTTTGGTAAAAGTAATTATTATTATATTCCCTCTTATTGCTTAAGCTGAGATATCGTTTAAGCGTCTTTATTATGTTGTTATCCACCATTGTTGGTGACATTTTTTATGCTTGTTGATCCCTACATTGTTAGGAGGACTGAACATTGGTATACCCATTTTTTTAGAGTAGTGGATATTATTTTACTAGACTAGATGCCATGGTTTTTTCCTCACACTAGGAGTTTTCCAGATTAAAAAATTCTAGCTCCTATTGATTTTTTTTATTTATATGTTGATTGTTATATGGTATATTTATAGAGCAAATAATTATTGTGTGGCTTTCTTTTATGCATATTCACACTTATATGTTTGATCTTTCTCCCAATAAGTGATGTCAGAGCCAGTTTGTGGTATTGGTATAGAAGCAATAAAAAATGGAAACTAACATAAGCAAAATTATTAGCTTAAATGGATCTAAATATGTAATTTAAAAGCACAAGATGGAAGATTTGTTTTATGTAAAGAAATTTCATGAACCTGTGTTTGTTATACAAAATCTTGCAAATATTATAGATGATGAATGGAACCTATTACATATGCAAGTGTGTAGCCATATCAGATAGTGGGTTGATGAAAATTTCTGGAACCATATAGCTGAAGAAACTCATTCTAGAACCTTGTGGAACTAGCTTGAACAATTATATGCTAAGAAAATGGGTAATAGCAAGATGTACTTAATAAAGCAATTGTTATCTTTGAAATATCAAGACTGGTCTCCAGTGGCAGATTGCATGAATAATTTTGAGTGAGTTATGAATCAACTTACTAGTATGGGAGTAAAATTTAAAGACGATATTCAAAGACTGTTCCTTTCGGGCTTATTGCCTGAGTCATAGGAAATATTCAAGACTTTATTATGTAATTATGTTCCTAATGGCATGATGTCCTTAGAGCTTACTAATAGTAGCAATCCTGAACAATGAGATAAGAAGAAAATCATTAAGATCATTTTCATATTCAAAGGCCTTGGTTACTGAATTAAAGGGGAGAATCCAAACTAGAAACTTCCAGAAAAGTGAAAGAAGTAGCAAGTATAGAGGGAAGTTAAAGTTCCAAAAACAAATTAAGTGTCATCATTAACAAAAATGGGTCATATGAAAAAGGAATGCAGGTTGCTTAAGTGCAAGAAATCAAGAGAAAAAGGTGAAGAAAAGAAAAAAGGAAAAAAGATACCACTACAGTTGTATTTGACAGTGATGTTGTTATTGCTGGAAAATGTCTCTTGTATGCCAAGATTTTAGTTAGACAGTGGACTTTAGTGTCACATTTTATATGGTGTCAGATCAAGAGTTATTTTCATCCAATACCACGAGTAAATTTGATAAAGTGAGGGTGAGGGACTATAAAGTATACAAGATAATTTAAACGGGAGATGTTTGGTTGGAGACCAATATCAGATGCAAGTTGCACTTGAATAATGTTAGACATGTCCCAGATTTCCACCTTTGACATTATCTTAATGAAAGCTCTTAAAATGGATGGTTATGAAACTACATTTTTTGGTGGCTAATTAAGAATCGCAAAAGGGACTTTTTTGGATGTAAATGAACTAGATACAAATAATCTTTATAGGATGTCAGCTAAGTTGATAATAGCTAAGGTGAATGTAGCCAGAGATTGTAGTATATAAATATGGCATATGCCACTTGGTCACTTAAGTGAGAAGGGACTTGACACTCTTACAAAGCAAAAGCTTCTTCCCGTTAAAGATAATTCACTAAAACCTTACACTTATTGTTTTTTTGGTAAGTATCAAAGAGTTTCTTTTTATATATCTCCTCTACATACGAGGTCATATGTTCTTGATTTAGTTCAAACTGATGTTGGCACCGTCAATTCTAAACTTTAGTGACTGTTTATATTTTATAACATTTATTGATGATCATTCTAGAAAATTTTGGGTGTTTATTTTTTTTGCTAATTTGTAAATTAGATTAAGCTATGAAAGGCAATAATAATTGTTACAAGCATAAACCATCCCTTTAAAGGAATGTTTTAACAAACCACCATAATGGTATTACAAAGGATCAAACACAAGTATACGTACTAATCATTAAACCCAATGTTGGCATAATACTGGTGCCAATCTACATTTTATCTCAAAGATGACAAAATGTAACTTGATTGCTTTGATTGTTTCCCTGATTCTTAATTGCTACTTATATTTTGAATGAAGTTTTAGTTATCATAAACTTGCACCAGACAAGTTTATGCCATGCTGCCACATTTCCATACTCTTGAAACAATTTTCTATAGGTTAAATTGGTGAATTTACCATTTCTAGACAATTTCACTAGTTAACATTTGCTTGGTTGTCCTTAAGCTCACTACTATTGATCTGATTATACAAAGAATAATCTCAAATACTTAATAAAATTTCAATTTTGTGTGCTAAAGCTTAACGAACAGATTCATTATCCCCAATGATATTTCTAATCAAATTCAACTCACCAATATCCTCACAAGCTCTAATGGTTAACCATCTGTCATACTATATTGATACCATTTCCTAATAATTTAATCACATATTGTCTGACTTTGCTTCTAAGTTTGAAGATTATTTTAGTTATGTTTGAGGTAGCATAAGGTATATTAACTTTCCATAAATTTCTTCCTTTGATGCAATAATCATTAATCCACTTAACCCATAAGGATTGCTTGTTTTCAATGATCATCCACAAATTTTTAGTAAGAATAACCCAATTACAAATTCTCAAAGGGAGCACATTCAACCCACCATGCTTTTTCAGAGAGCACACTTTTAACCATTTGATGGGAATATAGTGTGTATTTGTTTTGATTCCAAACCACAAAAACTTTTTACGAATAAAATCAATTGTTTTAATAACTTCCTTGGGAAAATACGTGTAAGATGCTTAATGTATATTTAGCGCATTGAGTACAAAAAGAGATAAGTTGTGCTCTTCCATCTACTGTAAAGCCTTCAAACTCCAACCTAATATCCTAGCCTATATTTTATTAATTATCAGTTTGTAATCTCTATAATTTGACTTAAAAGTAGTAATAGGAACTCCTAGATGTACAAATGGCAAGTCATGTACGTTAAATCCTATAACTTCAAGTGTCATTGCTTCCTGATCCATAACTTTGTTAGAGATGTAACAAGAGCTTTTTCCATAGTTCAATTTAAGTCTAAACATCTTAGAAAACATTGTCATTGCAGTCATCAAAGCCACCACAAATATTCTATTTGCTCTAAATAGCAGCAATAAATCATCAGCAAAAACTAAATTTGTTATACTTAGCCTCTTACATTAAAGGCTCACCCTTGGTTCCTCTTGAAATTGTTGAGTATTATTAGCAAGTTCCTTAAAATTGTCATATAAAGACATAGCTGAATTTGAAGATTGAGGTTGAGCATATGTAGGGTCTTGAGGTTGTTTAAAATTATGAGGTTCATATCGTTATTGGCCTCCCTAATTTCCATAACTCAAGTTTGGATGATCCCTCTATTCTAGATTATAATGGTTAGAATAAAGGTTATATTTCCATTGAGGTTGCTAGGAAATCCCCTTATTGCGTTAGCTTCTTGAAGAGATTCTTGTTACAATTTAGGGCACATATTTGTCGGATGTCTAGGTAATGAGCATATTCAACACACTCTTGCAATTTGCAATTTGCAATTTGCAATTGACCTACGGTCATTTGACAAACTAGAGCAGTTAAATCTGAAATTTTATCGTCAAGTTGCATGTTACATACCTCACGCCATAATTAACAACTCCATCCATCCTTATCCCAAACTGTTGAGAATTTTCGGTCATAATTGATATCAATTGTCTGATCGTTCAGGTGTTTTGTTCACCAAAGCTCCTCCACTAGCTGCATCAACCATACTTTGATCCATTGGCAATAGTCCTTCATAAAAGTATTGAATCAAAAATTGATCAGGAATTTGGTGATATGTGTAGCTGGCACATAACTCTTTAAACCTTTCCCAATATTCATATAATGTTTCTCCCGTAATTTGTCTTGTCCCACATATCTCCTTTCTGATATTCGCTGCTCTTGATGTGGGAAAGAACTTCTCTAGAAACATTCTTTTTTTCTCATTCCATATTGTTACTGAGCCAAATGGAAAATAATATAGCGAATCCTTTGCCTTATCTTTTAATGAGAACGGAAAGGTCCTGAGATTAATTTGTTCTTCTGTTACCCCTAATGGCTTCATTCTAGGGCAAACAACATGAAATTCCTTCAGGTATTTATATGGATCTTCACCAACAAGACCACAAAAAATAAGCAGTAAATGAATCAAACTCTATTTCAATTCAAAATCTACCTCCACATATGGAAATTGAATGTATAAAGGTTGTTGATTCAAATTTAGGGTCACTAACTCCTTAACGTTCTAGGATAGAGATTTGCCACCTTTTCGTCCACTTCTTAAAAATTAGAGTCTTCATTAATTGTTAAATCTACTTCAACTTTCACGTCTGAAGGTGAATGACCACTTCCTGACTCAGTATCTTTTCTCAAACGACACACTATCTTCTCAATTTCTAGATTATATTGCAATTTACCTGTCTGAGAAGCACGAGTCATATAAGAAAAGAAGTTAGTAGTAACTATAAAATAAAAATGCAAAGAAACTAAGAAACTAAAATAATTCCTTGCCAACGATGCCAAATTTTGGTCGGGTTGTCCAAGCCCCCAAAATAGTTCTGATTTTCCAAACTTCTTCCAATAGTTGTGAAATTAGGTCGAATCCTAAGAGAACTAGACTATAGTTCCTTAATTTCAAGTAATGAAATAAAAAGGGGGTTTTGATTAAGTAACTAATTAACTAAAATTAGTAAGAAATCAAATTAAATCAACTGAATGTAAAAGTGAGAAAGTCAAGATTACCAAACTTAGATCCAAAGAAAAGACCTCATCTAATTGTAACATTGATCATTGGTTTAAAAAATATATTTTCACAATTCAAGCAGTTAGTCTAAAATATATTAGGATAGTCGTAATAAGTTTCAAATTTCGCTAAATTAATTGGTTCAAACTTAGCATCCAAACCTAAACTTACCATTCATTGACTAGGTGTGATATAATTCCATTTTAAATAAATGGTAGAAACAAGCTTAGTGAAAAAGACTAAACCGTTAATTAAATAATCGAGACAGATGCAACTATTCAATTTAGTTTTCTTATTTATCATAAGTTAAATATACAATTTCATAAATAACCTATTTGCCACTTTTATCAATCTTTCATGACAATTACGGATCATGAATTCATAGATAATGATACAACAATCAATATTAAATTAAATTGTTAGATTAATCAAATATTAATCATTCATGAAATATAATAACTCAAAACAAGAAATACTTGAATTAAAACATGAATAAAAGTTAAGAACACAAAACTTCACAAAGTTACGACTAGAATATCGAATCCTCTTGAATTAGAATGATTGAGTTTAGCCACATAGGACTTTTGCTCTAATAACAAAAATAGAAGAAATACAAAGAATTGCAAAAAAGTAAGAATAGAGAACTTTTTCTTTTTGTTGTGGGAACGCCCCTTTATAAGGGTTCTGACTTGTAAAAATGTCAATCTAAAACAAATTCAAACTCCTATATGATAAGGATAGAAATATATTACCCATTAAACTCTGGCTCTTTAAATCTTATCCACCACAACAATCTATTCACTTTATCCAAGATTCGTCATTATCATCAATAAAGTCTCAATTTGAAGTAAACTCTACTTTTCATCTCTTAAAAAAAAGAAAACATTAATTTTAATATTTAAGCACTAAAATAAATATAAAACAAAGGAAATAATATCAAATAATATATCAAGATAAGATCTTATCAAATAGAGTTAATGAGTTTGCAAAGTTTTTAAAGCTCGATATGAAATATTTCCAACTATTTCTATTGGGAAACCTATGCGGTAAAAAATTTTAATTAGTTCCCTTTTTCGAATTTCCTTCATAAGTGTCATCACTAGCCAATCATATGTCTTTGTTTAGGTGTTTCTAAATTCCATGGTATTTTGAAAAGTTCACTTTTGGGTCATGGCGATGATGGAAGTAAAGTCATATACTTTATATCAACTTGTCTATAAGCCAAACAACCATTGAAATACAATTTTGTTATCAAATTACTAATTGTAATCACGTGTTGTATTAAGTCTTCTCCATGTATCATATGAACATTGAATAATCATGCCGATATGATGGTGACATGTCTCATCAATGTTGTAGTACAAAGAAGTCTGGGTATCCTCTGAATAATTGAGATTCTCTTGGAAAACAAATTTTTAGGCATCAAAGACTTATATGTGAATGCCCATTTATAAACAAATTATATTACTAATATAATAGGGAACCCTTACTCTTAGAATATATAACTTATAACTCTAATTACTTAAATTTATTTACTTAGAGACGTATTTCTAATTTAATTTAACATCTAAAGAATTTTGGTCAATTTAGAAACTTGTTTCTAATTTTGAATAATATATATATTAATGTTTAATTGAATTCGAAACTTATTTCTAATTCTTATTACACAAAAAATGTTGTAACACCCCTGGACCCGAACTCGATATCGATAGTGATATCCGAATTCGTGCCCCGCGAGGGTGGTGCGCCACATCACTAAACAATTAAAAGTCGGTATAATAATTTTTTAAAAAAAACCACAAACATAAAGTACAGCAATTCGGTAATCAAAGCATTCTACTTTGTTTTATAATCATTTTTTACAAAACAATGAAATTAACAGAAGCTTTTATTAGCCATTTGGGCCCATTTCAAATTACAAAATACAAATCATATCATTCATTTTCAATTTCTCAAAATTATTACAAACTGAAATATTCGATTACAAAAATTACAAACTGTAATATTTGATTTCAAATAATACAACAATTTGCGGAAAATACAATTCAGTGTCAAATAAAGAAAATCAATGCAGACGCGAACTGATCCCGACCTCTATCCTTGACTTGCATGCAATAGGCATACTCCCGTTGTCTAACGGGGTATTCTTCTGAGTCCTGAAAAATAATTGCAAATTTTGGGTGAGTTTTGCGAACTCAGTGAGTGACCAT
>JANZXP010071464.1:0-10602 GCA_027576715.1 Erythroxylum flavicans
GTCGCTAGGCATAATCGGTGGGCAAAACAACCTATTCGGCACCTTTGTTGGGTAAAACAGGCTGTTGGCACGGTCACTAAGTACCTTTTTTTCGGCAAAATAGCTCATTCGTACGGTTGCTAGGCACCCTCAGTGGGCAAAACAGCTCGTTGACATTGTCACTATACACCTTGGTTGGGAAAAACATCCCGTTGGCACAGTCGCTAGGAACCTTTGGTGGGTAAAATAGCTCGTTGACACGATAGCTAAGCACCTTTGATGTGGAAAACAGCTGATTGGCACGATGACTAGACACCTTCGGTGGGAAAAAAGGCCCATTGACATGATCACTAGGCACCTTCGGTAGGAAAAATAGCCTATTGACACATTGCTAGGCACCACGAGTGGGCAAAACAGCCTGTAGAGACAGTTCCTAGGAAACTTTTGTTAGCAAAACAGCCTATTCGCACGTTCCATAAGCACCTTTGGTGGAAAAACAGCCAGTTGGGTACCTTTGATGAGCAAAACAACCTATTAATATAGTTGCTAGGCATCTTTGGTACGTAAAATAGCCCTTTGGACACCTTCGGTGGGTAAAAAAGCCCTTTGGCACGTTATCTAGGCCCCTTTAGTCGGCAAAACAGTTCATTGGTACAATCGTTAGGCAATTCGATGGGCAAAATAGCATGCTGGCAAGGTTGCTATGCACCCTCTATAAGAAAAATAGTCCATTGGCACGCCTTCGGTGGGCAAAATAGTCCATTGGCACAGTCACTAAGCACCATTAATGGGCAAAACAACTAGTTGGCATGGTCACTAGACACCTTCTGTGGGATAAACAACCCATTGGCCATCTTTGGTGGCCAAAACAGCCCATTGACATGGTGCCTAGGCATCCTCATTAGGAAAAACAGCCTGTTGCGTAAGTTCAATTAGTAAAGCAACCCGTTAGCACGGTTACTAGGCAACTTTGGTGGGAAAACCAAAAAGTTCACCTCTTTCGATGGGCAAAACATCCTATTGGCATGGTTGTTAGGAACCCTCGTTTGGCAAAACAACCCGTTGGCACGGTCTCTAGGCACCTTTGATGGGTAAAATAGCCCATTGGCATAGTGGCTAGGTACCTTCGGTTGAAAAAACTACCCATTGGACACCTTTGGTGGGTAAAACAGCCCATCGGTACACCTTTCATGGGAAAAATAGTCCGCTTCTAGCATCCCTAGGAACATTCGGTGGAAAAAACAATCATTTGGCACGGTAGCTAGGCACTTTCGAAGCACAAAACAGTCCGTTGGCATGGTCTCTAGGCACCCTTAATGAGAGAAATAGTCTGTAGGCACACGTTTGGTGGGAAAAATAGTTCATTGCCACAGTTGCTAGGCATATTTGGTGAAAAAAATGTCCCGTTAGCACACCTTCAGTGGGGAAAACAACCCATTGGCACACCTTCGGTGGGAAAAATAGCCCATTGGCACACCTTTGCTGAGCAACACAGTCAGTTGGTATGATCTCTAGGCACACTCGATGGAAAAAACAATTCATTGGCATGGTGGCTAAGCACCTTCAGTGGCCAAAACAATCCATTGGAATGGTTGCTATGCATTATGGGTGGGTAAAAAAGCCTGTTGACAGGGTCGCTAGACACCTTTGTTGGGTAAGACAACCCATTGGCACGGTTACAATACACAATCCGCAGGCAAAGCAACTCGTTGGGCACCTTTGGTGGGTAAAATAGCCAACCGGCACAGTCACTAGGCATAATCGGTGGGCAAAACAACCTATTCGGCACCTTTGTTGGGTAAAACAGGCCGTTGGAACGATCACTAAGTACCTTTGTTCGGCAAAATAGCTCATTCGTACGGTTGCTAGGCACCCTCAATGGGCAAAACAACTCGTTGACATTGTCACTATACACCTTGGTTGGGAAAAACATCTCATTGGCACAGTCGCTAGGAACCTTTGGTGGGTAAAATAGCCTGTTGACACGATAGCTAGGCACCTTTGGTGTGCAAAACAGCTCATTGGCACGATGACTAGAAACCTTCGGTGGGAAAAAAGGCCCATTGGCATGGTCACTAGGCACCTTTAGTAGGAAAAATAGCCCATTGACATATTGCTAGGCACCTCGAGTGGGCAAAACAGCCTGTAGACACAGTTCCTAGGAAACTTTGGTTAGCAAAGCAGCTATTGGCACGTTCGATAAGCACCTTTGGTGGAAAAACAGCCAGTTGGGTACCTTCGATGGGCAAAACAACCTACTAATATAGTTGCTAGGCATCTTCGGTATGTAAAATAACCCTTTGGACACCTTTGGTGGGTAAAAAAGCCCTTTCGCATGTTATCTAGGCCCCTTCAGCCGGCAAAACAGTTCATTGGTACAGTCGTTAGGTAGTTCAGTGGGCAAAATAGCATGCTGGCACAGTTGCTAAGCACCCTCTATGAGAAAAATAGTCCGTTGGCATACCTTCTATGGGCAAAATAGTCCATTGGCACAGTCACTGAGCACCATCAATGGGCAAAACAACTAGTTGGCATGGTCGTTAGACACCTTTGGTGGGATAAACAACCCATTGGCCACCTTCGGTGGCCAAAATAGCCCATTGACATGGTGCCTAGGCATCTTCATTGGGAAAAACAACCTGTTGCGTAAGTTCAATTGGTAAAGCAACCTGTTAGCACGGTTGCTAGGCAACTTTGGTGGGAAAACCAAAAAGTTCACCTCGTTCGATGGGCAAAACAACCTATTGGCATGGTTGTTAGGAACCCTTGTTTGGCAAAACAACCCGTTGGCATGGTCTCTAGGAACCTTTGATGGCCCGTTGGCAAAGTGGCTAGGCACCTTCGGTCGAAAAAACTACCCATTGGGCACCTTTGGTGGGTAAAACAGCCCGTCGGCACACCTTCCATGTGCAAAATAGTCCGTTGCCAGGGTCCCTAGGTACATTCAGTGGAAAAAACAATCATTTGGCACAGTAGCTAGGCACCTTCGAAGCACAAAACAGTCCATTGGCATGGTCTCTAGGCACCCTTAATGAGAGAAATAATCTATTGGCACACGTTTGGTGGGCAAAACAGTTCATTACCATAGTCGCTAGGCATATTTAGTGGAAAAAATGTCCCGTTGGCATACCTTCAGTGGGGAAAACAAACCCATTGGCACACCTTCGGTGGGAGAAATAGCATGTTGGTATGATTGCTAGGTAACTTTGGCGAGAAAAACAGCCTGCTGGCACAGCTTCGGTGGGAAAAATAGCCCATTGGCTCACCTTTGCTGAGCAAAACAGTTCGTTGGCATGATCTCTAGGCACACTCGATGGAAAAAACAATTCATTGGCACGGTGGCTAGGCACCTTCAGTGCCCAAAACATTCCATTGGGATGGTTGCTATACACCATGGGTGGGAAAAACAACCCGTTGACAGGGTCACTAGACATCTTTGTTGGGTAAGACAACCCGTTGGCACGGTTACAATACACAATCGGCAGGCAAAGCAACTCGTTTGGCACCTTCGATGGGTAAAATAGCCAATTGGCACAGTCGCTAGACATAATTGGTGGGCAAAACAACCTATTCGGCACCTTTGTTGGGTAAAACAGGCCGTTGGCACAGTCACTAAGTACCTTGGTTTGGCAAAATAGCTCATTCACACGGTTGCTAGGCACCCTCAGTGGGCAAAACAGCTCATTGACATTGTCACTATACACCTTGGTTGGGAAAAACATCCCCTTGGCACAGTTGCTAGGAACCTTTGGTGGGTAAAACAGCCCGTTGACACGATAGCTAGGCACCTTTGGTGTGCAAAAGAGCTCATTGGCACGATGACTAGAAACCTTCGGTGGGAAAAAAGGCCCATTGGCATGGTCACTAGGCACCTTTGGTAGGAAAAATAGCCCATTGACACATTGCTAGGCACCTCGAGTGGGCAAAACAGCCTGTAGACATAGTTCCTAGGAAACTTTGATTAGCAAAACAGCCTATTGGCACGTTTGATAAGCACCTTTGGTGGAAAAACTACCTGTTGGGTACCTTCAATGGGCAAAACAACCCACTACTATAGTTGCTAGGCTTCTTCAGTGCGTAAAATCGCCCTTTGGACACCTTCGGTGGGTAAAATAGCCCTTTGGCACGTTATCTAGGCCTCTTCAGTCGGCAAAACAGTTCATTGGTACAGTCATTAGGCAGTTCGGTGGGCAAAATAGCATGCTGGCACGATTGCTAAGCACCCTCTATGAGAAAAATAGTCTGTTGGCACGCCTTTGATGGGCAAAATAGTCCATTGGCACAGTCACTAAGCACCATCAATGGGCAAAACAACCAGTTGGCATGGTCGCTAGACAACTTTGATGGGTTTTTCCATTTGCCACCTTTGGTGGCCAAAACAGCCCATTGACATGGTGCCTAGGCATCTTCATTGGGAAAAATAGCCTGTTACGTAAGTTCAATTGGTAAAGCAACCCGTTAGCACGGTGGCTAGGCAACTTTGGTGGGAAAACCAAAAAGTTCACCTCTTTCGATGGGCAAAACAACCTATTGGCATGGTTGTTAGGAACCCTCGTTTGGCAAAACAACCCGTTGGCATGGTCTCTAGGCACCTTTGATGGGTAAAATAGCCCGTTGGCGCAGTAGCTAGGCACCTTCGGTCGAAAAAACTACCCATTGGGCACCTTTGGTGGGTAAAAATAGCCCATTGGCACAACTTTGCTGAGCAAAACAGTCCGTTGGTATGATCTCTAGGCACACTCGATGTAAAAAACAATTCATTGGCACGGTGGCTAGGCACCTTCGGTGGCCAAAACAATCCATTGGCGTGGTTGCTTTGCACCATGGGTAGGCAAAACAACCCGTTGATAGGGTCGCTAGACACCTTTGTTGGGTAAGACAACCCATTGTCACGGTTACAATACACAATCGGCAAGAAAAGCAACCCGTTGGGCTCTTCGGTGGGTAAAATAGCCAATTGGCACAGTCGCTAGGCATAATCGGTGGGCAAAACAACCTGTTCGGCACCTTTGGTGGGTAAAACAGGTCGTTGGCATGACCACTAAGTACCTTCCTTCGGCAAAATAACTCGTTCGTACGGTTGCTAGGTACCCTCAGTGGGCAAAACAACTCATTGACATTATCACTATGCACCTTGGTTGGGAAAAACATCCCGTTGGCACAGTCGCTAGGCACCTTCGGATGGCACGGTCACCAGATAACTTTGGTTAGAAAACAACCAGTTGGCACACCTTTGATGGTCAAAAACAATCCATTGGCAAGGTCGCTAGGCACATTTGGTAAAAAAATAATTCATCTTTAGTGGGAAAAATAGCCAATTGGCTCACCTTTGGGCAAAACAGTGCATTGGCATGGTCTCTGGGCACATTCATTGGAAAAAACAGTTCATTGGCACGGTCTCTAGGCACTTTTGGTGGGGCAAAACAATCCATTGGCGTGGCTGCTAAGGACCTTGGATGGGCAAAACAGCCCATTGACAAGGTCGCTAGGCACCTTTGTTGGGAAAAACAACCTGTTGACATAGTTACTAGGAATCTTTGGTGGATAAAACAGGTCGTTGGCATGGTAGCTAGGCACCTTTGGAGGGGAAAACAACCTATTGGCACGGTGGTTAGGCACCTTTTATGGTAAAAACAGCTCGTTGGGCACTCGTGGAGGGTAAAACAGTCCATTGGCATGGTCACTAGGCACCTTTGGTGGGAAAAACAGCCCGTTGACACTGCTCCTAGGAAACTTCAGTGGGCAAAATAGCCTATTGGCACGTTTGATAAGCAACTTTGATGGAAAAATAACCAGTTGGGCACCTTCGGTGGGTAAAACAGCCCATTGACATGGTCTCTAGGCATCTTCGGTGGGTAAAACTACCCTTTGGACACCTTCGGTGGGTAAAACAGTCTATTGACACCTTGATTAGACCCCTTAAGTGGGCAAAACAGTTCATTGGTATGGTCATTAGGCAGTTTAGTGGGTAAAATAGCCTATTGGCACGGTTGCGAAGCACCCTCGATGTGAAAACTATTTCGTTGGCACCCCTTCGGCAGGCAAAATAGTCTATTGGCACAGTCGCTAGGCACCATCAATGGGCAAAACAACCGGTTGGCATGGTCGCTAGGCACCTTCGGTGCGATAAACAACCCATTAGGCACCTTCGGTAAAAACAGCCCATTGACATGATGGCTAGGCATCTTCAATAGGAAAACAGCCTGTTGGGTACCTTTAGTTAGTAAAATAGCCCATTGGCACAATCACTAGGCACATTTGGTGGGAAAAATTGAAAGTCGCTTTCCTTAGGTGGGCAAAACAACCCGCTGGGATAGTTGTTAGGCACCCTCGTTTGGCAAAACAACCCATTGGCATGGTCGCTAGGCACTTTCGGTGGGCAAAATAGCTCGTTTTAGAAAAAAAGCCTGTTGGGCACCTTCGATGGGTAAAACAACCCATTCGCACACCTTTGCTGGGCAGAACAGTCCGTTGGCACAGTCCCTAGGAACCTTCGGTGGAGAAACAATCCGCTGCCACAGTGGCTAGGCACCTTCGGTAGGCAAAGCAATCTATTGGATGGTCACTAGGCACCCTCGATGAAAAAAATAGTCCATTGGCACACCTTTGGTGGGCAAAATAGTCCATTGCCACAATCGCTAGGCACATTTGGTGGAATAAATGGCCCGTTGGCACACCTTTGGTCGGCAAAACTACCTATTGGTAGATCTTTAGTGAGCAAAATAGCATGTTGGTACATTCACTAGGCACCTTTGGGGGGGAAAATAGCCTGTTGGCACATCCTTGCTGGGCTAAACAGTGCGTTGGTATGGTCTCTTTGCATATTTGGTGGAAAAAACAATTTGTTGGTGCAGTGTTTAGGCACCTTTGGTGGGCAAAGCAATCCATTGGCATGGTCGCTATACACAATAGGTGGGCAAAACAACCCATTGGAAAAGTCACTAGACACCTTTGTTGGGAAAAACAACCCGTTGGCACAATTGCTAGGAACCTTTGGTGGGCAAAACAGCCCATTAGCACAATAGCTAGGCACCTTTGTTGGGCAAAACAGCCCATTGGCACGATGACTAGGCACCTTCGGTGAGAAAAACAGCTCATTAGGCAACCTTGGTAGGTAAAATAGCCCGTTGGCATGGTCGATAGGCACCTTCGGTGGGCAAAATAGCCCGTTGACACATCGCTACGCACCTCGAGTGTTCAAAACAACTGTTGACACAGTTCCTAGGAAACTTCCAGCCTATTAGCACCTTCGGGAGAAAAACAGCCAGTTGGGCACCTTCGATAGGCAAAACAGCCCATTAACATGGTCACTAGGCATCTTCGGTGGGTAAAATAGCCCTTTGGACACCTTTGGTAGGTAAAATAGCCCGTTGGCACACTATCTATGCCCCTTCAGTGGGTAAAACAGTTCATTGGTACAGTTGTTAGGTAGTTCGATTGGCAAACTAGACTATTGGCACAGTTGCTAGGCATCCTCTATGAGAAAAATAGTTAGTTGGCACCCCTTCGGTGGGCAAAATAGTCCATTGACACAGTCGCTAGGCACCATCAATGGGTAAAACAATCAGTTGGCATGGTCTTAAGACACCTTCGGTGGGAAAAACAATCCATTAGGCACCTTCGGTGAGCAAAATAGCCCATTGACATGGTGACTAGGCGTCTTTGGTGGGAAAAACAGCCCGTTGGGTAACTTTAGTTGGCAAAACAGCCCGTTGGCACGGTCGCTAGGCACCTTTGATGGGAAAATTAGAAAGTTGACCTCTTTCGATGGGCAAAACAACCTGTTGGCATGGTTGTTAGGAACCCTCGTTTGGTAAGACAACCTGTCGGCATGGCCGCTAGGCACCTTCAATGGGCAAATAGCCCGTTCGCAAAGTGACCAGGCACCTTCGGTCGAAAAAACTACCGTTGGGCACCTTCGGTGGGTAAAATAGACCGTCAGCAGACCATCCTTGGGCCAAATAGTCTGTTAGCACATTCGGTGGAAAAAATAATCTGCTGGCATGGTGGCTAGGCACCTTCGGAGTGCAAAACAGTCCATCGGCATGGTCTCTAGGCACCCTTGATGAGAGAAATAGTCTATTGGCACACGTTCGCTGAGAAAAACAGTCCATTACCACAGTCGCTAGGCACATTTGCTGGAAAATATATCCTGTTGGCCCACCTTTAGTTGGTAAAACAACCCGTTGGCACACCTGCGGCGAGCAAAATAGCACTTTGGTACAATCGCTAGGCAACTTTGGGGGGAAAAGCAGTCCATTCGCATGGTCTCTAGGCACTTTCAGTGGCCAAAACAATTCATTGGCATGGTCGCTATGCACCATGGGTGGGCAAAACAGCCCATTGACACGGTTGCTAGACACCTTTGTTGCGTAAGACAACCTATTGGCATAGTTACTATACACAATCGGTGGGCAAAGCAACCTATTGGGCACCTTTGGTGTGTAAAACAGCCAATTGGCATAGTCGCTAGGCACAATCGGTGAGCAAAACACTGTTGGGCACCTTTGATGGGTAAAACAGGCCATTGGCATGGTCGCTAAGTAGCTTCGTTGGGCAAAATAGCTCATTCGTACGGTTGCTAGGTACCCTCGGTGGGCAAAATAGCTCGTTGACATTGTCACTATACACCTTGGTTGGGAAAAACATCCCGTTGGCACAGTCGCTAGGTACCTTTGGTTGGTACAGTCGCTAGACAACTTTGGTCAGAAAAACAGTCAGTTGGCACACCTTCCGTGGGCAAAACAGTCCGTTGCCATGGTCGCTAGGCACATTCGGTGGAAAAAACAATTCGTTGGCATAGTGGCTAGGCACCTTCAGTGGGAAAATAGTTTGTTGGCACAATCATTAGGCAGTTCGGTGGTCAAAACTACCTATTGGCAAGGTTGTTAGGCACCCGCGATGAGAAAAACAGTCCGTCAGCACATCATCATTGGGCTAAACAGTCCATTGACATAGTCTCTAGGCACCATCGATGGGCAAAACAACCTATTGGTATGGTCGCTAGGCACCTTCAATGGGATAAACAGCCCATTGGGCACCTTCGGTGGGCAAAACAACTCATTGGGTAACTTCAGTTGGTAAAACAGCTTATTGGCATAGTCGCTAGGCACCTCTGTTAGGAAAAACAGAAAGTTGGCTAGCTTGGGTGGGGAAACACAGCCCGTTGGCATGGTCGCTAGGTGCCCTCGTTGGGAAAAACAACTCGTTGGCGTGGTCGCTAGGCACCTTCAGTGGAGAAAATAACCCGTTGTGGAAAATATCCCGTTGGGCACCTTCATTGGATAAAGCAACCCATTGGTACACCTTCGCTGGGCCAAACAGTCCATTTACACAGTCCCTAGGAACTTTTGGTGGAGAAAACAATCCGTTGCCATGGTAGCTAGGTGCCTTCAGTGGGCAAAACAGTCTGTTAGCACGGTCGTTAGGCACCCTCGATTAGAAAATTGGTTTGTTGGCACACCTTCGGTGGGCAAAACAGTTCATTGCCATAGTCGCTAGGCACATTTGGTGGAAGAAATGGCTCGTTGGCACACCTTCAGTGGGCAAATCTTCCCATTGACAGACCTTAAGTGGGCAAAATAGCACATTGCTATAGTTGCTGGGCACCTTTGGTAGGACAAATAGCCTGTTGGCACACCTTCGTTGGGCAAAACAGTGCATTGGCACAGTCTTTAGGCATATTCGGTGGAAAAAACAATCCATTGGCACATTGTCTAGGCACCTTTGGTGGGCAAAACAATCCATTGGCATAGTCTCTATGCATCGTGGGTGGGTAAAACAGCCCGTTGGCACGGTCACTAGACTCTTTTATTGGGAAACACAACCCATTGGCACAGTTGCTAGGAACCTTTGATGGGCAAAACAGCCCGTTGGCACTGTAGCTAGGCATCTTCGGTGGGCAAAATAGCATGTTGACACAATTCTAGGCACCTTTGGTGGGCAAAACAGCCCATTGGCATGGTGATAGGTACATTCAATGGGAAAAATAGTCTGTTGGCACAGTCGCTACACACCAACAGTGGGCAAAGCAACCCATTGACGTGGTTGCTAGGCACCTTCGAAGGGCAAAACAACCCATTGGGCACATTCGATGGGAAAAACAACTCGTTGAGTGCCCTCGGTGGGTAAAACAGCCCGTTGGCATGGTCACTAGGCACCTTCAGTGAGCAAAACAGCCACTTGGCATGAACTCTAGGCACCTTGGCTCGGCAAAACAGCTAGTTGGCACGGTGGCTAGGCACGTGAGGTGGGCAAAACAACCTGTTGGCATGGCTGCTAGGCACCTTGCGTCGAAAAAATAGAAAGTTGGCCTGCTTAAGTGGGCAAAACAACCCATTGGCATGGTCGCTAGGCACCCCATTGGGCAACAGAACCCGTTGACTTGGTTGTTAGGCAACTTCGGTGGGCAAAACAGCCCGTTGGGCACCTTCAGTGGTTAAAATAACCCATTGGCACACCTTCACTGGGCAAAACAGTCCATTGGCATGATCCCTAGTAACATTCGATGGAAAACAATATGTTCGCATGGTGGCTAGGCACTTTCGTTGGATAAATCAGTCCTTTGGCATGGTCACTAGGCACTCGCCACAGTCGCTTGGCACATTTGGTGGAAAAATGGCC
>JANZXP010071564.1:0-10598 GCA_027576715.1 Erythroxylum flavicans
GCCACCCTCGCGGGGCACGGACTCGGGTATCACTGTCGATATCGGGTTCGGGTTCAGCGGGAGTGGGGTGTTACAAATAAGATAAAAGATTACCCTATCTAGGAATGATTATCCTTTTCCACGAAGATCTTCTCTATCTTTAGATGATCCTTTCACATGATCTTTATCTTTTAATGTTGATGTTCATCCACGGTGATCTTATCCACCACGTCATTATATGCCACATCATCCACAGTTTCCACGTTACTATTGATGTGTTTTCCAATTCACCAAGGCTTTTGCGCATATAGGTCCATCAATGCATGTCCAAGGATAAGTCCATCTTCCACGATCATGCTCACTCATGGTGTATTCTCATCGCTCTATAACTAAGTACAAGTCACAATCCGAGTTAGTATAAAACCTCACATGTTAATCACAATCCAAGTTAGTATAAAACCTCACATGTTTTACATACCTTCAACCTGCCTCGCCAAAGTCAAGTGCTTATGTGCCTTTCCTCGTTCTCATGCCTTCACGCACCCTCGGATCTCGCATGATTTAAATCACCAACTCCTAAGACTTCTTCTTGTGCCCTCGTCAACATGCCTTCCTTGTGCCGACCTTCATGCCAAGTATTGGCCAAGGCTTGCCAACAATCGCATGATCCTGCAGTCTGGATTTAGGGGTCTAACACCTCTAATGCTTGACATAGAGTTTTAGTGCATTCTTCCATCTTTGAGACCACAATCTATCAAAAACAATAACCCTTGTGGAAGAGGAAACTAATGGTAAAAGACCCAATATTTTGTTTTCACACCCACACATCATATATATACAATCTCACCATATATTATATCTTATAACATGTTCTACCGTAAGGGGTAGAAAAAAGGATAATTGTGTCATTTTAAGGATGTTATAAACTATAGCTTAATGGGCCAATATATAGTTATTAGGGTATTACTACATGCCTCAAATATGATTAGTAAATTATTAACCATCCCATTATAGTTATTAAACATACATTAGGCAATTTGATTAATGGTCATGCATATGGAATTAATGTTGCGATTATATTAGTCCACATATTTCTAGCATTCTCCCACTTGGACAATATAATCAAACCACCATACCAATCTCCATCACCCAAAAGCAGCCAAATAAATCATATGCAATATTATATTGATAGGATATATATATACTACATATGATTTGGCCCTGGAGATGTTCAAATACCATAATAACCATTAAAATAACATGCATGCAGTACAACAATTGAGACTTTGCATTTGCCTCCTTTTGTAGCTGTCATTTCGTCAAACTACATATATGCATCAACATATATCTATGTCAATATTAACAGGAAGTGACTATAAACATCATCATGCATGTTTTATATATAAAAGTCATAAGCAATTCGTACAAAGTACTAACATGTTCAATACAAAATAGCAAACTCCTATTAATCTTATCAAGCTAGGCTCCTAACAATCCTATGCAGGAGACGTGTTCTGCAAACAAAAATAAAGGTAAGTCTTTTTTAAGTAGATTTGTTAATAAGCTAGCTATAGGCATATACTCAACAGTAATGAGGGATTTAGCGACTTTCTCTTTAACAAAATATTACTTTATATCAATATGCTTTGAGCGAGAAGTACTTCTAGCGTTCTTAGAGAAAGCTACAATTGTTGAGTTATCATAATACAATTTCAGTGGATTCAAAATAGAGTCTACAATACCTAATGCTGAAATAAAATTCTATAGCTATATTGCTTGACAAGCTGCCTCATAGCATGCCATATACTTTGCCTCTATGGTAGAGCATGTTGTGAGTGTCTGTTTAACACTTTTCTATACAGCTCCTCCAACCATCATAAAGAGGTAGCCTAAAATGGATTTTCTATCATCTACACATCCTGTATAATCAGCGTCACTGAACTCAACTATATCAAGAATGTCATTTCACCAATAAGTCCACATATGATCTTTGCTACCCTGAAGATACCTCATAACTTTCTTAGCCACTTTCTAATGGCTAAGACTAAGATCACTTAAGTATCTTCCCAATATGCCTACAACAAAAGCAACACTTAATCATACATCAGACTACCCATAAGTGACGCATAAGGAATAACTTTCATTTCATCTCTCTCTTTATCATTTTGTGGATATTGGGCCTTTGAAAACTTGTCACCCTTTACTATTGGTGCCTTTCTAGGAGAATAAGAATTTATATTGAATCTTTTCAAGATCTAATCAATGTAAGTCTTTTGAGACAATTGAAGAATCCCATTAGCTCTATCTTAGAGAATTTGAATTCCAAGTACATAAGAGGCCTCAACAAGATCCTTCATATCAAAATGGCTAAATAACAGTTGTTTGTCTCAAATAATAGATCAATATCATTATAAGCAAGTAGAAAGTCATCAACATGCAGTATCAGAAAAATGAGACTACTCGCACTGAACTTCATATATAAACATTGATCAACTGCATTCTCTTTGAACCATTTGCAGTGATAACCATATCAAACTTGAGATACCACTGCCTTGATGCTAGTTTTAATCCATAGATAGAATTTTTGAGCTTGAAAACTATTTTTTCTTTATCAGTTATCTCAAAACCAACTGGTTGGGTCATATAACATCTTCATATAGATCTCCATTTAAGAACACGGTCCTCACATCCATTTGATTGATTTTCAAGTCAAAATAAGCAACTATAGCTATGATGATTCGCAGTGAATCTTTGGTAAAAATTGGTGAGAAGGTTTTTGAAATCAATCCCTTCTCTCTAGCTATAGCCTTTAGCTACAAGTCTAGCCTTATACCTTTCTACTTGTCCACTTGAGTCATATTTGATTTTGTAAACCCACTTGCACCCAATGGGTTTGTAACCTTTAGGTGGTTTAACCAACTCCCAAACTTCATTTTGTGATATAGAACTCAACTTATCTTCCATTGCATTAATCCATAATGTAGATTGAGGACTAGTCATGGCTTCTTAAAAATTGACTGGTTCAGTATTATCTCCCACATCAAACTCATGTTCCCACAAATAGACAATATAGTCATCAGGAATGGCAGGTCTATGTGTTCTTTGTGATCTCCTGATAATAACTTCATCATCCCCAGTATCGATGACTTCATCCTGTGCTTGATTCTAAGGTTCATCATGAGATTCTACTAGAATCTGTTCAATCACAACATCATCAATAGGAGTGGAAGTGATGGGTACAGGGATTAGAATGTGCTATTCCCTGAATACAATTTCTCTTGACCCTTGACTTAAACCGAATTCATCTTCAAAATAGACAGTTCTATCTGATTCTATAATTTTTGTCATGTAATATAGGCAATAGAATCTAGAACTCATTGATCAGACGGTGTACCCTACAAAGTAGCCACAAATAGTTTTCGGATCAAGCTTTTTAGATTGTGGATTATAAGGCCTCACTTCTTCTTTGCATCCCTAAACATGAAAATGACCTAAGCTTGGTTTCTTACTTGACCATAACTCAAATGAAGTCTTTGGGACTGACTTGTTAGGTTCTTGATTCAAGATATAAGAAGCTGTCGTTAATGCCTTACCCCTCAAAAACTTAGGCAAACTAGAATGAATCAACATACACTGCAACATATCAAGTAGTGTGTGGTTTCTTCTTTCGGTGATTCCATTCTGCTGGGGTGTTCCTAGCATTATATATTTTGCTTCAATACCACATTCTTGCAAGTATCTAACAAAAGGCCCTGGATTCCTTCCACTCTCATCATAATAACCATAATACTCTCCACCTCAGTCAGAATTAACTATCTTGATTTTCTTCCCCTTTTGAAGCTCAACATTTGTCTTGAAGATCTTAAACGTCTCCAAAGATTTAGATTTTTCACGAATAAGATCCACATGATCGTGCAGGGAAAAATCATCAATAAAAGTGATAAAGTATTTATAACCACCAATAGCAGGTGGAATAAATGGTCTACATATATCAGTATGAATCAACTCCAACAATTATGAGCACCTATCTGTTTTGCTTTTTTGAACCTTGGTAGTTAACTTTCCTTTAATACAATTAACACAGGCAGTAAAATCTGAAAAGTCAAGATCCTAAAGTACACCATCATTTACCAACCTCTCCATTATGTCTCTAGAAATATGGCCCAAACGTTTGTTCCATAACATAGAAGATCTCAAATCCAACCTCATATGTTTAGAACCAATAATAGTATTAAGTGAAGAGGAGAAGCAACAGTAACAACATCTTTCAACTCAAGTTTGTATAAATTTTCACATAAAATTCCATTTCCCACCAAAAGAGATTTACGATACAAAGTCAATTTTCCAGTTCTAAAAGAAGTCTATAACCTAGTATATCCAAAATGGATATAGAAATCAAATTCCTCCTAGTAAAGGGTAAATAAGCAGTATCATGTAACACCAAAAATTGTCATGTATTCAACTGTAGTCTAATTGATCTAAAAAATTTAACTTTGACTTTGGTATTGTCTCCCATGTACATATGTTGCTCAGAACTAGTCAGTCTTCTTCGACTTGTCAGTTTCTGCAAGGAATTCGTAATGTGAATTATTGCTCCAGTATTTAACCACTAAATATTTAAGGGCACATTAATAACATTGGACTCTAAATAAACCATCACAAGAAAATTACCTTTCTTCTCTAAATGAGCTTTGAGTTTTTAGCAATCAGCTTTCTTGTGCCCAAAATTCTGACAAAAGTTGCACTTCCGTTTGAAAAACTTATTCTTCTTACTAACAAAAGATGAATCCGCTTGTCCACTTCCTTTAGGACCAACAACTTTGTTCTTGAAAGGCTTTTAGTCACTTGAGCTATTAGAAGTGAACTTTCTTTTTTGAGAATTGTTGTGGTTTGTCATCATGGAGATGCTTCTTGTCCTTCCCCTTTTCATGTCATTCTCTTCCTTGGCAAGAATAGCAGTCGTCTCCTCAATAGTCCATTGCTCTTTCTAAACATTATAGCTTGATCTGATCGAATCAAATATGGAAGGAAGAGTCTCCATCATAAACCATCCCTTATAATCCTCACCAAGGTCCATATCCATAGCCTTAAGCTTATGGTAACAACCCATGAGCTTGTCGATGTGATCCCTAATGTCGCTTGCACCATCATAAATGGTGTGATAAAGCATGTTTAAGTACTCATTCTTTTCATTCTTTGAGAACTTAATGTATTTCTTCTTAATGGCAACAAGAAAATTGTAACATCTTGTTATCCCATGTTAAGGGTTAAGACCCTAGAATATTGTATATGAGAGATTCTTAAGAAGTTAGAAAGTGTATTTCATGCTCATGCATAATATAACATACACAAATATGTGAATATTAATTTTTGCACGCATTAAAATGATTGTACTTACATTCGTTGACATTTTTCGGGTATAATTAATTTATAAATGTAATTTTTGATATGAATTGTGGTTTATGTGTATTGAAAATTTGATTGGTGTGTATTAATATTAATTTAGAATTTTTGGTGAAATTGAGAAAATTTTTAGGTATTTTTAGACTAGGAAAAATGTCAAGTGGTAGGACAACTGATAAATGGTAGTAGATGTAAAAGTCAAATGACAATAGAAATTTTGATAAATGACCTTAGGAATTATTGACAAGTGTCATTAAAATTTGAGAGACAATTAGATTAGAAATTAGAGTGAATTGGACTAGTTAAATAAAAGAACCAATTGTGAACCTATAGGGATGAGACTGTCACTTGCCAAGCCATGTGTTATCCCACGATGGTCCTTCTAAATGAAAGACTAACTTCATTTTAATTAGTCTTTCACATTATTCATTGTTCTCATCTTGGTTTCTCACATCTCCCTCGTGCCTTTCTTCTTCATTCTCCTTCTTTACGATTTTCTTTAAATTTCCAAGCCTTCATCCACGTTACACCTTGCTTTTATCCATCTTTTTCTACTTACACCTTGTAGCCCTCTTCATTTTTGTCTCTAAAACCTAACCTAGTCCACCCTAGAAAGATGATGATCATAAGCATAGAGGATTAGGATTTCTTGATGATTTTTGAAGAAGCTTAAAAGTAAAGGAAGTAAGTTATTCCTTGATCTTTATAGGTGGTGTTAAATGAAACGAATATGATGAGTAATTTGAGAATGATAATCATGATCATGAAATTGATTTTTGTGTTAACGTGGGTGGTAATAATAATAAAGAGACCATGTTTCAATTTTTGTGAGTCGATGTTATGCATGAGTTGTTTTTGTAGAAGTAATTTTGAATAATTAAGTTGAAAGATGATGATGTGTAGATGAAGAGGGAGGTGGAGTCATGTTTATTTTTTTGTATTGTAAGGAACGATAAATTATGAGTTTTGAGTTAAGAAAAAGGGTGTATTTTGGTATCTTGAATTGAGATAAGTTAAAGTGATAGTTAAGGTTAAAAAGAAGGTCTAAATGAAGTAGAACAATGTGTAGCAATCGTGGCCTGGACAGAAAATGTTTTTGTCACGATGGTGGCTAAGGCACTATGATCGTGGCTAGCTCTAAAAGTTCGTGGTCAGACCTATGGAGAAAAAGAGTCATCTTTTGAATAAAGTATGAATGAATCAATGCTAAAGTGCTTCCATATGAGGTATTTAGCCTTAAATGAAATCTTGAATGAACTTAGTTGATGTTGAATGAGGTGATTAAGAGTACTAGGTATTTAGGAATGATTGGAAGGTGTTGTTATTGTTTATAAGATTTGTATTGAGGAAATACACTTAGGAATTTTTCATAAAACATGTATTATACATGAAATATATATATGTGCTTATGATTGAGTATTTATGTAAATGTGCAAATTAGTAATGTATGAATGTGTGTGATTTCATAATATAAAAGAGTATATTGAGCGACCGCTTCCAGACATTGCTGAGACTTCAAGGCAATAAGCTAACAGGAGCAAGCTGTGAGTAACCTAAGATGGTCTCACCTTGATTGTTTATTTGTTAAATTATGTATGGAATTATTATATGACGAGCAAGTATTGATTCCGGACATTAAATGTCTGAGGCGTTTGATGCATGAATAACACATTCGAAGTGCTCCTTAAATGTGAATGTGATTGACTAAATGGTTCTCAACTTATATGTTGAATGCTGGACCAAGGTCTAATGACAAATGTGAATGAAAAAGAGAATGTGAATGTGATTGATTGATCATAATGATTAAATATGTGTGGTGCGTTTTATTGCATGAATGATAAAAGTAGTTATGATCGGAGTCATTAGTGTAAAAAGAGCTTAAAGCCCAGAATGTAGTAAGAGCCTCTGGCTCACTATGTAAAATGATCCCTATATCCCCCAATGGATAAGGGATAATATTAATGAGCCCGACATCCACAATAGATACGGGATGGTGAAAAAGGCACTCGGTCACAACAATAAAATAAACAAATGTGAGTCTCATGAACATTACATATACACATGAATTGTATAGTTTGGATGACTGAAATGTATTGTGAATTAAGTTGACTGAATATATGTGGAAGCTTATTAACAAAGTGTTTTATGATGCTACATGTTGATAAATGTGAATTATGTAAATTATGTGATTATTTGAGTTGTTGTGTTATGTGATATAAGTGAACCATCGAGGATGGTTAACTCACTGAGTTCGCAAAACTCATCAAAATTGTAACGTTGACTTTTCAGGTTTGAGAGTGATGACTTAGCTTCGAAAACAACTTAGAAGAGATCTAGTATTACTTTTGGATAAAAGACATAGCTCAAAGGTCGGTCAGCTTGGATCGAAGGACTTAGACAACCTTTTTGTAAAATTCCTCATATATGTAGCATGTTTTGTAACAGAGCTGTAAACTTTGATAGGTTGTTGATATTGTATGTATATATATACATGGATGTTTTATGAAATGCTACATTGTAAATCACGGTTTATGAAATGAAATGAGGAAATTTGGAGTTTTAGACATTGTGATATTTATGTTTTCAATTATGATGTCACAAGATAAGTGAAAGTGATATAGTTAGCAGTCAAACCATTGAACACGTGCACGAACATTTGATGGACATATGGGCACGTGTTAAAAGGGAGTGGGGTGTTACAGTTGGTTGATATCAGAGTATGGTTGTCATCCATAGGGATATATAGGAATGATAGGCATGAAATATTATGATAATTATAGAAAGTAATCGAAGTTATCGTCTATTATAGGTCTTCTGCCATAGGTGATTAAGTGGGATAATCAACTAACCTAGGATTATTAGGAGTCGTCAATGTCTCGACCTAAGGGAATGCCTCCCCAAATTCTTAAGAGAAGGGAAAGGAGGTTTTAGGTGTTGTTCCTATATCCATTCCTCCATATAGGATGGAACTTGTGGAGCTGAAGGAGCTGAGGGCTCAATTGCAAGAGTTGCTAGAAAAGGGTTTCATTAGAACCAGTGTTTCACCTTGGGGAGCTCCAGTCTTATTTGTGAAGAAGAAGGATGGTACATTGAGACTGTGCATTGATTATAGGCAAATCAATTGGGTAACAGTGAAGAATAAGTACCCGTTGCCTAGAATCAATGATTTTCTTGATCAGTTGTAGGGAGCTCAGTTGTTCACTAAGTTAGACTTGAGGAGCAGACGTAGATGTATCGAAGAGTGCGTTCAGAAGTAGGTATGAGCATTATGAGTTCTTAGTAATACCATTTGGGTTGACTAATACCCTAGCTGCCTTTATGGCGTTGGTGAATAAGGTGTTTCAGCCCTACCTGGATCGTTTTGTAATTGTGTTTATTGATGACATCTTAGTGTACTCAAAGAGCAGAGAAGAGCATGCTGAGCACTTGAGAGTCATCTTATAGATTATGAGGGAGAAACAGATATATGCCAATTTTAATAAATGTGAGTTTTAGCTGTGTCAAGTAGTGTTTCTGGGTCACATAGTAAATGGGCAAGGTATTCAAGTAGATGCAAAGAAGATAAAAGCAGTAATGAAATGGGAGGCTTCGAAGAATGTATTAGAAATCTGGAGTTTCCTAGGATTTGCCGAATATTATCGGAGATTTATCGAGGAGTTTTCATTGATCTCAGCCCTTCTGACCAAAATTCTAAGTAAAAATATGGTTTTTAGATGGAATGATGATTATTAGAGAAGCTTTGAGGAATTGAAACATCGGTTGACTACAACACCAGTGTTGGCTATTCTATCAAGGACTGGTGGCTATGTAGTATATAGTGATACTTCGTATCAAGGTTTAAGGTGTGTGTTGATGCAATATGGCAAGGTGATAGCCTATGCATCGAGACAATTAAGGTATTACGAGATAAACTATTTGGTACATGATTTAGAGCTTCTAATAGTGGTTTTTGCTCGAGATAAACTATTCGGTACATGATTTAGAGCTTGCAGCAGTGGTTTTTGCTCTAAAGATTTAGAGACATTATTTATATGGAGAGACATTCTAGATATACACTGATCATAAGAGCTTGAGGTATTTGCTAAGTCAGAAGAAGTTGAACATGAGACATAGGAGATGGATAGAGTTGTTAAAGGATTATGACTGTACGATTGAGTACCATCTAGGGAAAGCTAATATGGTAGCAGATGCATTAAGTAGGAAGTCAAATAGTAGTGTAGTTTAGATTTAGTTATCGAGGTTACCAAGCTTGGTTCAATTGAGAGCTTTGAATGTGGAGTTGAATCTAAAGCAGAAGGAGGTATTGATAGCCACACTGAGACTGAGGCCGATGTTGCATGACAAAATCAGAAAGGTACAAAGTAAGGATCCTGAAATGGTGAAACTTATAGAAAAATTGAAAATGAATCCAGATTCTAAGTTTGAGTTGAGGGATGAAACATTGTGGTTAAAAATAAGGTTGTGTGTGCTTGACACTGATAATCTGAGGAGAGAAATTCTAGGGGAGGTGTATGTAGCAGCTTATTCTATGCATCCTGATACTACCAAGATGTATAATACGCTAAAGTAGCATTTTTGGTGGCCAAGAATGAAGAAGGAAGTAGCTGACTATGTAGCTAAGTGCTTAACATACCAGCAGATTAAAGCTGAGCATCAAGCTCCTGTTGGGAAGCTTCATTTTGTTACCTATCCCAGAGTGGAAATGGGAGTGAATTACTATGGATTTCGTAATAAGATTGCCAACCCCAAAAAAACACGACGCCATATAGATCATGGTGGACTGATTGACTAAGCCGGCACATTTCTTACCAGTGAGAGAGAATAGCTCACTAGACCAGTTAGCGCGAAGGTATGTCAGTGAGAAAGTTAGACTGCATAGGGTTTTGGTGTCCATTGTATCAGACAGGGATCCCATATTTACTTCAAGATTGCTGCATGGGGTTTGGTGTCCATCGTATCAGACAGGGATCCCAGATTTACTTCAAAGTTGTGGAAGAGCTTTTAATCAGCTATGGGTATAAAGTTAAACTTCAGTACTACATTTCATCCTCAAACAGATGGACAGAGTGAGAGGACGATTGATAGCTGTGCATTAGGATATGTTTTTATAGGTAATTATTAGGATATGTTTTTATAGATAATTGACATGTGTTTTCTATCATAATTGTTGTTTATTGTTCTAGTTTAGGATTCATTTTGTATGTTTTCATTAAGTT
>JANZXP010071575.1:0-10598 GCA_027576715.1 Erythroxylum flavicans
TACCCTCTCGGCAGTTGAATAGTATAGTTATCCTCTTATAATCTTCTGTACAGCCATGGTGACCTAGCTATACTATTCAGTTCTTACTTTTTTCGTACTACTTTTGTATTTTAAACATACATCTTCTTAAATGAAGTTTGGTAGCTTTTCTGTAAGTAGTATTATTCTATTTTACTTATGTATTTATACTTTATCCTAGTTATTTATTTATTTATTATGTATCTAATTATTTTATCTCTTTTTATTTTTCTATTTATTTTCTAAAATCTTCTGAGCACATTTACTAAGCTTTTTACGTTTTTAATCTTTTGACTTGCACTTTGTTTTTATTTCTGTAACCTGCATCATTCGTATATTGTCTCACATGCATGTGGGTCCACTGGAAACAACCTCTCTACTATGTAGGGGTAACGCTGTGTACTACCGGGCCTCTCCAGACCCCGCTTCAATGCGGGATTTCGGACTGGGTGCTGATGATGATGTTTGTTGAATAATTAAATTGTTAGTTTTTGACTTATAGTGAATTGTGTTCGATGAAATTTAATTGTGTATGATGTAATCATAAAAAACAAGTTATATTATGTAAGATGAATATGCGTATTGTGTAATGAAATGATGTGTTATTTATTTTGATATACGCATTAATTTAATTTTTACAGATAAATGGAAGGAAGTTCAAGTACTCCTGATCAAGCCTCTTTAAGAAGATACAATGATCTAGCTTGGGCTTATGTTGCATTGGTTCCCGGTATGAGGAACCATACTATTTGCTTATTTTGTAACAAGCATTTGAAAGGTGGAGGAATCACTGGATTAAAGAAACATTTAGTTGAGATTAAAGGAGATATGGAACCCTATAAAAAAGTAAGCTATGATGTGAAGTGGCAAATGAAAACATTGCTTAAAGAATATCAACATAAGCAAGATAGAAAGGAAATGTTGAATTTTGAAATTAGTAGTGGAAGTTTGTTTGCTGGTTTTTGTGGTGATTGTAGAAATGTTAAAGTTGGTAGTGGTAGTAGTAATGGGAGTGTTCCATCCCAGGCCCAAGAAGAAACACCTGAACCTGATGTGAGGAAGAGAAGAAGGCAGGTGACTAGTTTTTTTGCACTATGAACAACTCCTAGAGCTCAACCTTCAATTCGTAGTATAATGCAATCAAGAGATGCGGCTTACAATGTCGATGTGACAGTAGCTAGATGGTGGTGTGATACAAGTTCATCATTCAATGCTTCTCAGTCTTATTATTATCAACCTATGGTGGATGCAATAACCTTTTATGTTTCGGGATATAAAGAACCTTTGATTGATGACTTAAGAGGTAAAATTCTGAGTTGTCCTGTTTATGAAATTAGAAATTATTTTGCATAAAGAAGAGTGAATTGGGTTACTTATGGATGTTTCAATCATATGTGATGGTTGGACAAATAGGAGACAAGAGTCTATTATTAATGTTCTGGTTTATTCTACAAATGGCTCAATGTTTTTAAAATCTATTGATGCATCTAGCCTTATTAGGAATACTGAAACTTTGTTTGAGATATTTGATTAAGTTGTGAATGAAGTAGGGCTAGAAAATATTATTTAGTTTATTACTGACAATGATTCTGCTTATAAAGAGGCAAGAAGAAGGTTGCAGAATAAGTACAATTCTTTTTTTTGGACCCCTTGTGTTGCAAATTACATTGACCTAATGTTGGAGAATATAGGAGATCCTAGGTGTTTTTCAATTATTAATGAGACTATGCAGAAAGCTAAAAAGGTGACTAAGTTCATCTATAATTGTGCATGGGTATTGAATTTAATGAGAATCGAATTTACCAATGGTAGGAATTTGTGTCGTCTTGCTGTGATAAGATTTGCAACAAATTTCTTACCACTTCAGACTTTTGTTACAATGAAGAAAGCGTTAAGACAAATGTTTACAAGTGATAAGTGGATTGCATCTCAGCATGCTAGGTCTAATGTTGGAGTGGAGGTTTGCCGGAAGATAGAGAATTTTATTCTCAATGCCAATTTGTTATCTGAGTTTGTGAGTCTTTGGTGAGGGTGCGCCGTTTATCTGATAGAAAAGAAAAGCTAATAATGGGTTTTTTTAATGCCATGGAGAGAGCGACGAAAGCAATTAAAGCCAATCTGAAACATAGGCCTTCTTTGTACACACCGTATCTTGCAATCATTAATGAGAAAAGGGGGAGACAACTTTCTTCTTTATTGTTTGCAGTTGAGGCATTTTGAATCCTAGTGTCTATTTTAGACCATATTTCACTAAGCAAGTTAAAGTTAATAAAGGAATGCTTTTAACTATTACAACAATTGTTGGTAATGACGCGATGCAAGATCCCTTAAGCTCACAAATGGAGCTTTATAGGTTATCTTATGGGGATTTTGGAATGCCGATCGCTCTGCGACAAAGAGGAAAACTTTCTCCAAGTATTAATTATTTCCTTTTTCTAATTTGATGAGATTAATTATTACTTTATTTTGTTTATGATGCTACTTTTGTTATCTTACGACTTATAGTTTCTTGGTGGGATAAATTCGAAAATAGTGTTCCAGAATTGAAAAAATTTGCAATTCGGATTTTAAGTTAATGCGTGAGTACAACAGGCTCTGAATAAAATTAGAGCACATTTGAATTTATCCACTATAAGAAAAGAAATAGATTGGAGTATAAAAGGTTGAATGACTTAGTTTTTGTTCGTTACAATTTCAAGCTTAAAAAAAGGTATGTTATTATCATTATTAATTTTGATATAATTTCTTATAATTTTCTAATAATTAGATTTTATTTTTTACCATGAGTCTTAATAGCACAAGTAGTTCAACTGATCAAATTTCTATTGATAATATTGATCTTTTGACTGAAGAACTGGATTTGGTAGATCTTAATGACATGGAAGATAATCTTGGATGGAAAATCATTGACATGTCATTTGGTGCATTAAATTTGAATGATAATGATGATGAAACTCCTCTTAATGATGAGGATTTTGTAACAAATGATAACTGAGGTCAGTGATGTTATAGAGAGTATCCTCTCGTAGATGATTGAATTTCGTTCTAGTTTTTTGTTTTTCCTTTTCTTTTAATTTTATTTATATTTGATGTATATGTTAAATTCTATATATGTAATGTAATTGTAAATATTTTTGTTTCAAGTTTGACTTCTACTTGATTGTTTCCTCATCACAAACTTTTGTTGTAAATTGTAATAATTTGAGAGTTAAGGATATTTATTGTTCTTTTTATTGGATGTTTTGATGTAATTATTGTTTATCATATGATGAAATTGTAATATTTTAAATACTTTGTATTGTTCTTAATTTTATATTTGTATGATGATGATTGTCTTTTTTCATATAAATTGTGGTTATTATTTAAATGTAAAATATCTAAAAATTATTGTTATTTCATATTAATTGTGATTATTATTTATTATTATGATTTTTAGAGACAGGGTTAAAAGTATACAGTATAATTGTACAATATGACAACTATTTTGCAAGTTTTTAAAAAATTCAGGGACTATTTCATAAATTTAAAAATTATCTGAAACGGTACCTAATATTGATCGGTACTGGTATAGTATCGTACTAGAATCCAATCTGGTACTAAGTCCAGTATAGTATTCGCAACTTTGGTTGGAATGGTAGGAGAAACAAAGAAGGCCAAAAGAACAAAACAACGTTTTCATTGGTGTGTAAAATGGACCCTAATATTTTAGGGTGTTCAAAATGAGCCCTAACGTTTTCAAAACGTTCAAATTGAACCATAACTTCTGAAAAACGTTCAAAAAGAACCCCGACCGCTAACGATGTTAAGCTACTGTCAGTTATCTGTTGACGTAGTTTCTTTTTTGAAAGTGAGACCCATTATTTGATGATGTGGAATTTTTTAAAAAGAGGTGCATCCCATATTATTTATAATTGTTTTCTTCATTAATCAACATATGAAGGTTAAACATTGTGTACGAATTTTTCATTAATAAATGCAGCGTTTCCTTCGTAGCAATTGTTTCCCTTTGGTTTTGATTTTTAAATGCAACGTATGTAGGAGACGCACCGTTTTGAAGAACCAGCAACACGCAGTGGTTGCTTCTTCCTCAGACAATTTCAGACGAAGGAATAATGGTTAACAACTTTGACGATCTTGAACCAAAAGCCCTCGAGGTCCTTTCTAACAACTTTTGTGTCCCTAATGGCAAAACCCCACAAATTTATTGCATCGGTCCTTTGATTGTTGGTCAAATCGGAGCTCAACACCATTTCCTTTAATGGCTTGACAGGCAACTGAGTAAGAGTGGTATTTCTTTGCTTTGGTAGTCGTAGAACATTCAACATGGGCCCTATAAGTGGCGATGCTTAACCATGATAAGGTAGCGGCATTTATGACTCATTGTGGGTGCAACTTGACTTTGGAGGTGGTGGTCAACAGAGTTCTAATGGTGGTGTGGCCTCTACAAGCAGAGTAATACATAAACAGGAACCTCTTGGTGGAGGAGATGAAGTTGACAATTAGGGTGGAGCAGAGAGACGTGATGATATGTAAACTCATTCCATGAATTAAATAACATTGGAAAAAGAAGAACAACATTGGAAAAACAAGTAGTTGGGTAAATGACATTGGAAAAAGAAGAACGAGTTGTAGTCTAGGAAGAGGGGAGAGACTTAATGATTTCTAGAAGTCTCTATAGATGAATATAAATATGTAATCTGCAAGATTGAAAAGTAAGTGAGAGAACAATTAGAAATGAGATGAATGAATAAGAAGAAAAGAAAAAGTGTTCGAGAAAATATTATCTCCTGTTTTACGTTCTTTCTTTCTTTCTTTCTTTCTTTCTTTCTTTATTTTTCAATTTTGCTTCCACACCCAAGCAAGGCTAACAAGTGGTATCAGAGCTTGAAGAACTTGGAGGAAGGAAGCAAAAATAATGATGGCTTTGACCAACTCGTTTTAATCTTAGGTGCCTATATTGATCAAAGACAACTATCGGATGTGGAACATCCAAATGGAGGCCCTGTTGGGTTCTCTGGATGTATGGGAATTCGTAAAAATTGGTTATGCAGAACTGGCCGATAGCGATGAGGAAACAATTAAAGATTTGAAGAAAAGGGAAAAGACGACTTTGTTCACGATTTATCAACGAGTTAATGAAGCCACGTTCAAGCTGATTGCTCCGGCAAAGACGTCGCAAGAGGCTTGGGAGATACTGAAGAAAGTGTATGATGGAGTTGATAAGGTGAAGAAAATCCACCTCCAGTCTTTGTGAGCTCAGTTCGAAACTCTACAGCAAGGGAGCTCAGAATCAATATCAAACTATTTTTGTAAAGTAATGTCCATCGTTCATCAAATGAGAAGGAGTGGTGAAGAGATGAAGGACGTTCAGATTATAGAGAAAGTCTTGCGATCTCTTGACTTGAAGTTTGATTTCGTAGCTGTGGCGATTGAAGAATCAAAAGACTTGGAGACGATGACGGTGGAAGAACTCATCAGATCATTACAAGCCTATAAACAAAGGCTACAAAAAAAAGTAAATGAGAAATCTCTTGAGCAAGCTCTACAAACAAAGCTTTTGCACAAGAAGAGCGAGACGTCTCGTGGAGGTTATCAATGAGGAAGATCTTCTAGTCAACGAGGTTTACACGAACGAGCAAACTGACATCAGAAAAGAAGGAGATGAAGGTGACCTGAAAGATTACGGTCGTGGAAGAGGTGGTGGAAGAAGCCACAGTTGAGGTCGTGCTCATGGTAGAAACAATGGAGGAAGGCATGACAAATCAGAAATTCAATGTTTTATCTGCAAAAAGTATGGCCATTACTCGTATGATTGCTGATACAATACAAACAATGGTGGAGAGAAAGCAAATTTGGTCGACAAAGAGGAAGCTAATGCAGGACCAGTGTTGCTTATGTCATACAATGAGTCAGAACCAGTTCAAGCAATTACATGGTATCTCGACACGGGAGCGTCGAATCATATTTATGAAAGAAAAGAGTTTTTTGCGAAGCTTGGCAAGGAACAGATGGGAAACATTACATTTGGAGATCTTTCGAAAAGGTCGATTGAAGGGAAAGGTGATGTAATCTTCGAACTCTAAAATGGAAGACAACTTCATATTTTTTAATGTCTATTACATTCCTGATATTAAAAGAAATCTTCTGGGTATTGGAAATTGTTGGAGAAAGGATACGATATTTCAATAAAGAATTTGGCACTTTCTGTTTGTGACAAAAATAACAATGTAATTACCCATGTGAAGATGATGAAGAATAGGATGTTTCTATTGAAGCTCAATGTTAATGAGTCGAAGTGTTTAAAGATGATGACTCAGGATGTCTCGACTCTTTGGCATCTACGCTACGGAAATCTAAATTTTGAGGTATTGAAGTTGCTGGAAAAGAAAAATATAGTGATGGGACTACCGAAACTCGAAGCCCCTGGCAATTTGTGCAAAGTTTGTGTCATGGGAAAGCAGCAAAGGAAACCTTTCATAAAGTACAAGTCGAGAAGAGCATCAGAATCTTTGGAGCTAGTGCATTCACATGACTGCAGACCCATCAATCCTGTCTCCATTATAGGTAATCGCTATTTCTTGACGTTTACAAACGATTACAGTGTAAAACATGGGTTTATATGCTAAAGGAGAAAAAAGAAGTCTTTGCCAGATTTAAAGAACTTAAGAATCTGGTGGAAAAACAAAGTGGGTGTTTGCTAAAATGTTTACGTACTGATTGTGGTGGTAAGCATATGTCATTAGAGTTTGAGAAGTATTGCAAGGAAAATGGCATTGTTTATTAGTTCACGATGCCTCAAACGCTGCGGCAAAATGGCATTTAGGAGAGGAAGAATAGGACAATTATGAACTTGGTTCGCTATATGTTGAAGGAGAAAAATGTCCCAAAAGAATTTTACGGAGATGCTCTTGTTTATTCTGTTTACTTGTTGAACAGATTCCCAATGAAGTGAATTGGCGATATTACACCGGAGGAAACATGGAATCTACAAAAACCAAGAGTCAATCATTTTAGAGTTTTCGGGAGTGTTGCCTTTGCGAAGATAGAAGAAGAAAAGGGAACAAAGCTTGAAGATAAAATCCAAAAGTGTATCTTTCTTCGCTAGAGAAAATTCCAAACGCTACAAGTTGTATAATCCTGTAACTTGCAGGATCGTGATGTCAAGAGATGTAGAGTTTGATGAGGAGCAGACATGGGACTGGAACAATAATGACCAGTCCAAGCAGATTTCTGTTAATTAAGAAGACATACCTACACCATCAGCTCGACGAGTTGGAACTCAGTCCGATAGTGACAATTTGAGCCACTCAACTGTGAGGAGGATGGGGAACATCCAGGACATATACAACACGAGTCAACCTACTGATGCTAACTTTGAAGAGGAGTTTAGACATCTCTGTTTTTTTGCAGGTTTTGATCCATTAACGTATGAAGAAGCTTCCAAGGAGAAAAAATGGAGAAAAGCCATGGAGGAGGGAATTCATGCCATAAAGAAGAATGATACATGGGAGCTTACTTCTCTTCCTACAGAACACGAACCCATAGGAGTTAAATGGGTTTACAAGACAAAAAGAAACGCGAAAGGTAAAGTGGAGTGGCACAAAGCATGGCTTGTTGTGAAAGGACACAAGCAAAAATATGGCATCGACTATGAAGAAGTGTTCACACCGGTAGCTCGACTTGAGACAGTTAGGTTGCTTATCTCCTTCGTAGCTCAAAGGAGATGGAAGATGTACCAGACGGATGTTAAGTTGGCATTCTTGAACGGGTGTCTTAAAGAAGAAGTCTACATCGAGCAATCGCCTAGCTTTATTATTAAAGGTCAAGAAGAAAAAGTGTACAGGTTGAAGAAAAAGCTTTACGGGCTGAAACAAGCTCACAAGAAAGATATGCCAAAGAGATCCTAAAGAAGTTTGAAATGAAGGATGTGCCACATATAAACACGTCGGTCGATTGTAGCATTAGATTGACGAAGGAAGGAGAAGGAAAACTTGTGAATATGACTTATTACAAAAGTCTCATGGGATGTCTGCGGTATTTAACGTGCACCCAACTGGATATATTGTTTGGAGTTGGCTTGGTGAGCAGGTACATAGAGACACCAAGAACCTCTCACTTGAAGGCAGCAAATAGAATTTTGAGATATGTCAAAAGAAAGATCGATTACGGGCTATTTTATACTAACAAAGGAGATGCAAAACTTATTGGATTTAACGACAGTGATTGGGGCGGAAGCTATGATGATCAAAAAATCACTATCGGTTTTTTGTTTTATCTTGGTGATACTGCGTTTACATGGAGTTCTAAGAAGCGATCTATTGTCGCATTGTCAATGTGTGAAGCAGAATACATTGCTGTAGATTCTTGTATTTGTCATGATGCTTGGTTATGGAGATTACTTCAAGAGCTAAAGTTACAAGAAGAAGATACAACAAAGATTTATGTGGACAACAAATCCGCAATTGCGTTGGCAAAGAATCCAGTTCATCATGAGCGTTCGAAGCATATCGACACACATTTTCACTTCATAAGGGAGTAAATCAAGGAAAAGGAAGTTGAATTGCTGCACGTGAATTCAAGTGACCAAGTTGCTGATATATTCACAAAGGCATTGAAGACTGAAGTCTTTGAGAATTTAAGGAGACAACTTAGAGTTCAAGCTCGAGGAGAAACAAGTTTAAGGGGGGAAAATGATGGCATGTAAACTCGTTACATGAATTAAATAACATTGGAAAAAGAAGAACAACATTGGAAAAACAAGTAGTTGGGTAAATAACATTAGAAAAAAAAGAACGAGTTGTAGTCTAGGAAGAAGGGAGTGAATTAATGATTTCTAGAAGTCTCCATAGATGAATATAAATATGTAATCTGCAAGATTGAAAAGTAAGTGAGAGAACAATTAGAAATGAGATGAATGAATAAAAAGAAAAGAAAAAGTGTTTGAGAAAATTTTATCTCCTGTTTTACGTTCTTTCTTTCTTTCTCTATTTTTTGGTTTTGCTTCCACACCTAAGCAAGGCTAACAAGACGAGGATAGGTACGTGAATGTGACAAAGGTGGAGAGGAGAGTTAAAGAAATGATGGTTTCAACAAGGGTAGGGAGTTGAGACAAAGAAGCTTGATGATGCGAGAGAAAGCTTCACAAGCTTTAGGAGAGTCTAGGTCGTCCATTAAAGCCCTTGACAAGTTGATCCAAAGGTTGAAGCACACTTGAGAGATTTTATGCCTCTCTAAGAAGTGACAGCCATGTAAAATTTACTGCTCATGTCGTGTTCAAACTTTGTTTTCTCCAGTTTATTGCTTTTGTGTTGTAAGACCTAGATATTCTTTTTTCAAAACAAACAAGTTCAGCACATGTAGTTCTGGTATTGTTTATTGCGCGCTCCATGAATATATTCATGGAGATATTACTTTTTAGAAAGTGATTAATCAGTCAAACTTAAATTATATCAATTAAATATTTAAAATATTTATTTATTTTCGTTTACATTAATATAATTTTACTATTAAAAAAAGTGGGTTCTGTTTTGTTATTCTCTACTCTCATACTTATGATTTGCCTTTGATGTTCTTTGAGCTCCTACCAAGATTTTGGCATTCTAACAAGCACACGTTCTGTCCTTTCACTTCAGTTAGTTAACTAAAAATCGATACAAATGCCAACTCTTATGATTTTGGCATTCTAACAAGCACATGTTTCTGACTTCAATAATTCATCTTATTCTCCTTCAAATAGTACTTCTAACCATTTCGCTGGAGCTGAATAGAATCACATGATTCCATTCTGACCCAATTCACCACCACCAATAGGCGGGCATTCCATCTGCTAACCAAGATCTTGTTTTTCTTTTTAATGGAGAAACAAATTCCTCGTAATTCTTTCCTTTCTTAATCTTCTTATTAAAAAAGCTTTCAGACAGGCAATATTTTGATGTTTCTACGTTTAAGAATCAAAACCAAAGGGAAACAATTGTTGCGTTTATGAATAAAAAATTTATACGCAACGTTTATCCTTCGTACGCTGCTTAATGAAGAAAAAACATAAAATAGTGTCTATTTTATTTTTTTTATGTTTTTAAAAGAAAAAACATAAAAAAAATAAATAGACACCAAGCCCTAATGGGTTGTTTAGTTGAGGTAATAGAAATTCTATTACCCTCCTATTCCTATCTATTACTTATTCCCTTGTTTGGTTTATTTTATGACCCAAGGAATAACATTCCTTAAGTTTACCTATTCAAAATAAACCTTAACTTTTAAAAATTGTTCAAAATGGATTATAAAGTTTTAAAAGAATACCTAAAATTCCACATAACTAAGAATACCTCAAACACAACTTTATTTCTTTTGGACAACTTATACCCCTCAATAATAATAATAATAATAATAATAATAATAATAATAATAATAAAGGATATTTTGATCTTTTTGTTAGTTATTCCTTTGTCATTCCAAGTTTATATTTTTAAACCAAACTAAGGCATAGAAATTTCTTATCTATTCTATTCTAATAATAATAATAATAATAATAATAATAATAATAATAATAATAATAATAATAATAATAATAATAATAATAA
>JANZXP010071705.1:0-10590 GCA_027576715.1 Erythroxylum flavicans
TGATGCCATGTGGAGTTCGGTAGTGATTGCACGTAGCGCTTCCTTATCGTAGGATATGTATCGGAATGACCTACGGGGGTCCCGGTGCGTACCCTAGGGTAATGGGGTGTTACACTCCGTCTCCATTTCTGGGGGTAATCCCAATAGTTCAGTAGGAAACACATCCAGAAATTCCGTAATAATAGGAATATCCTAAATGGTTTGTTCATTGCAGGTATCAACTACGTAAGCTAGATAAGCCTCACATCCTCCTCGAATCAATCTTAAAGCACTCATGAATGAAATTGGTCGGGCTGGCACTGCCTAACTAACTCCTCAAAACACCACCGTCAGCTGATTAGGGGATTCAAGAACTAGCTCCTTAGTATAACAATTCATCACTACCCTATGAGTAGTAAGCCAATTCATTCCTAAGATAAGGTCTATTTCTCTCAATTACAATATGATCAAATCAACTTCTAACTTTGCCAGATCAATCCGAACTATGCACCTTTTACATACCTTACTAATCACTATTGTGCTACCCACTAGAGTACTCACCACTAAACCAGTATTCAACATTTCTCTCTAACAATGAAATCTAAATGCTAGATGAGTTGTGATGAATGAATGTGTAGATCCTGGATCTACCAATGCAAATGCTTCAAAATTAAAAACATTCAACACACTTGCTACTACATCTGGGGAGTTCTGTGCCTCCTGTCTGGTAATAGTATAGACCCTAGCCTGAGACTGCGGCTGATTACTCTGCACCTCGATCCTGACATTGGGCCCTACTGACTGAGTTCTGCCTCTACCTCTGCCTCTATGTCCAGAACCAATAGCTCTACTCTACTGTATAATTGTCTCAGTCACTGTTCTTCCTCTCATTACAGACTGTGGTCCCAAAGTCTCGGGATAATCTTTGATCTAATGCTCCATAGAGTCACAACGAAAACAAGCTCCCGATAACTTCTAACATTGACCACCATACTTCTTACCACAATGTTCACAATCAGGTATCTGTTCTGACTGCCCTCTTAACACTGATCCTCTACCTGTACCAATTTGAACAAATCCACCTCTTGATCTAAACCCTGATTATCTCAATCTAGTTTGGAATCGAGATGATCTGTTCTGGCATTTACTGAAGCTTTTTCCAGAATCAGCCTGAGATTTAACCTGCCTCTTCCCTTTAAACTCTTGTATGTACTCTCCCTGACCATCTTTTAGTAATAGCCAAATTAGAAAGAGCTAGCCTTATTCTGATCTCCATGTTCAACCCATCCTCAAACTGTCTACATTTTTCTTCCTCAGTTGGGGTCATTGCGGTTGCATACCTTGTTAACTCATTGAATCTTATCGCATATTCTGCCACTATGAGTCTACCTTGCTTTAAATCCATAAATTCTTTCATCTTTCTATCCAGATAAATCTTAGGCATATAATTCTCTCTAAACACCCTAAGAAAATCTTCCCAGGTCAAACCACAAGGTCTGGTGGTACTGCCTGGAACAATCTTCCACCACTGGTATGCTGGACCCTGCTGTAATGAGACAGCATAATCAAATCTCTCATTTGCGTCACAGTCCATCTGATCGAACACCCTTTCAGTTCTTGCTAACCACCCTTCTGCCTCAGCAGGGTTTGTACTTCTGTAGAAGTCCACAACCCCCTTGCTTTCTCAGCTTATAGTATCTCCTTTCCCGTCTCTTCGGGATTCTTGGACGCATTTGAGCAAATTCAGGTACAGGAGACTCTCAATTAACTCCTACAGACTCTATATCAGTTGACTCTCTAACTTGATCGCCTATAGCAGATGACCTATAACAAAAAATAGTTGTGATCACAAACTGAGTTTCTCACTATTTATCATGTCTCAATGTTCATATATGTCCCCACGGGTGCCAAACCATGATCTGATACCAAAAATTATGGCAACACCCACTGCTATAGATTATATATCAGGATACCTTGAGGTTATTCCAGTATATAATCTATAATAAAGGCATGTTAACTATTTCACCTTCACTTTATAACATGGCAACTTATCCAACTTAATCATGCCATCAACTATATATGTAAAAGTCACAAAACACAATATTTAAAGAAAACCTCAACTTTGCATTTCATTCATTCATAAAAGTTTACATTGAGTCATCAAAAACCAAAATTTACAACCCATACACATAAGTTCTACGTGGCATATATTAACTACTTAAAACTAGCTATAACTCCTTGATTGCCAGCTGACAAACCTTTGAGCCATGTCTAGTCCAAAAAGTTCTTCTAGAAGATCTTAGAAATCTAAGTCTCCCGTCTCGTACCTGAAAAACCATGTTGTAATTTTGGATGAGTTTTGCGATCTCAATAAGCGAACCATCATTAATGATGTCGCTTCAGGTACAAAACACAAATATCAGATAACCAACAATCACAATAAGACCTAAAGAATGTCATACACGTCATATACATTCTTTCAAAACTTGTACATCCTAATCAGACACATTATCATGACATATGACGTTCACATCACAACTTCAGAAAAGATTTCACAAACATATATTTCATAATCATAAATGTTTAAATGCAAATGCATATGCATATGAGACTCCAGATTTATTATTATTTGTTGTGACCAAGTGCCTTTGAAATATAGAAACAGATACTGGACCATTGGGCTCAGTCAGAATATAAATCACGAAGCAGAGCTCTACGTGCAGAATACTGAGCTTATAGCTCTTTTAAACTGGCTATTCTGATCACAACGCCTTTATCTGAGCATGCATTTTATGAAATGTATCAAATAATAGAATATGCCATGAATAGCATTCACTTATGATGCACAGACAGAATCTCATATTCATCAGAACTCAGTCTGGCATTCAACTTTCATTGAGCATTCAGAATTCAATGGCAAACATATATCATTCAAATGTCAGATGCAAATATAACACTTCCAATACATTCCTAACTATTTAAACTCCTTGGACTATTAAAGTCCGAAATTCATATTTAGATCACAACAGTTCAAAAATTAAAAGTTAAACAGAATGAATCAAACAATCCTAGGAAGATCATCTAGGTTGACTCATAAATGCTCCTTTTCGCTTATTGCCTTGAAGTCCCGGCAATATCTGGATGTTGTCGCTCAATGTGTTCCTCTAAAACATATCATATCATATGTACACATATCACAATTTTGCACAAATATGAATTTATTTATGCACATTCATGTATACTGAATACGTGCAATGCATGTTCATGACAATTCTGAGTTCCTTATCATTATTCTTGTACAATATTCATTCATATATCAATACTCAATTTAACAATCCAGACTTGTCTAAAAACATATTTTCGGGTCTACTTTGCATGATTATTATCATTAGTAAAGTGAAGTAATTCGGCAACACTTCCTTCTGAAACATTGTTCTCCCATGTCTTAAGTTTCTAATGACATCAAAATCATACAATTTGATTCATTATTCTATGAATTATGCTCATAATACCACAGACTATGTACATTTGAACTTTTGGCTAGTACATAATCATACCCTCGATAGTTTACAACTCATATCTCTCAATTACCATGTCCAAAAGTTATAAACGTTATGCCAATCAAAATCTAAGAGAATAAACTATAACTTTTGTGAAGACACCTTTTTCTAATTCGGCTTCTATCAATACATTTTGTTAAATATCAACAGGATATAATTTTTGTCTCGAGTAGTACTACAACCTCAGTCAAGACTCAATTTCGAGCCAAATTGTGAAACACTTAGAGATAGAATTAAAGTTAGAATTCTACAATAAAGTTGTAGCCATATGACTCTACTTTATTTTGATTAATAATAAACTCATTTAAAGATCTACAGATCACGATATACTCAAAATACCAAAGTATGTTCAATGAAAATGTTCCAATTCACTTCCTCATTTTCATCCTAAATTCATCAATCCAATCTTTCCAAAATGACTTCAGATGGCTATTTCTTTTTATGGAGAGGAAAAAAATTTGTCATGAGTATTTTGGTTCAAAAATCAAGTCATTTGGAGGTCGGAAGAAGAAGTTATAGCCAAAAGAATGAAGGATGTTCAAAACTGTCAAACAACATCGTGCATTTCCTTTTATTCCAACTTCTCCCAGCTCTTCCCAAAACAGACCTTCGGGTCAATCTTTCATGGTAATTTTGACAAGGAATATGAAGGATTTAGGCAAAACATTCTTCTGAAAATTTTTTCCTTTATGCCTTAAGTTTCTAATGAAGCTAATTTCATGCAATTTTGGTTTAGTAACATTCAAGTTATAATAAAAAATCCACAGACTATTTTCACACTTTGGCAGAAAACAAATTTCATTTTCAAGCCAAATTTCTAGACTCTTAAGGACATATTTAGAATTCTTCTCCTCCATGAAAAATGTATTTCTATGTCTCTAGTTTACTCTGAATTAAATTCCATCCAATTTGGATATTCACAGGTCAAGTTATGCTCTAAATACAAACGTATGTTTAGTAAAATTCTGCATATCTCATACTCCAGCTCACTTCAAACTTTCATCTAGTCATATCTCCGGATCTGCTTCTTCCATCACCACCCACACATGCATCAACATGCAGCAATCCACAAGCATGAAAATCTACTCCATTTACGCATGCATCCAGTTACAAACATTAAAACCTTAACAGAAATCATTTACACTATCATAAAACTTACTTGATTAAGCTTCTCTCTCTTTAGAAATTTTCCGGAACTTAGGAGAGCAAACAACTGGTTTCAGTGATGGATAAACAGGGAATTTTAAGCAACAATTGAAATCTCTAATGACAAAAACTTCACAAGGTGTAACCTTGAAGTGCATTTCATGCATTATATGGCATACACATGCACGTGAATAATGTTGTCACTCATATTCAGTTCTTTCAAACTCAATAGTTCCCTTAGACTTTAATGATCTGTATATATTTATATATACATATAACCAAAATGTTTCACTGTACATATAGTGTGTCAAAATTTTCAAAACGATTTCGATTGCAGTAAATTCTAAGTCATGTTCCAAATAATTTAAACTCATGAGACCTCAACTGTCTCGATGCATATATGTAATCACTTTACTAGATTGCATTAGATTACATCCTAATCTCTGGTATGAAACATCCTTATATATTACATAACCTTTAGATCCAAATGAAAATATCTAACATCAATATAGTAATCAATAGATGTTTTAACTCCTCAAAAAAATCTTTCTTACATTCACTAGTCTATCTGAAATGTTTCACTATACATATAATGTCTCAAAATTTTCAAAACGATTTTGATTGCAACAAATTCTAAGTCATGTGCCAAATAATTTAAACTCATGAGACCTCAACTGTCTCGATGCATATATGTAATCACTTTACTATACTACATCAGATTACATCTTAATCTTTGGTATGAAACATCCCTATATATTACATAACCTTCAGATCCAAAAGAAAATATCTAACACTAGTATTGTAATCAATCGGTGTTTTTAACTCCTAAAAAAAACTTTTTTACATTCACTAGTCTATCTGAATGACACATTTTTTTTCTCAGAAGTTTCTCACTTCATCATTACCTCTACTTTTGTTTTGGGTCTATCAATATACCATGTTCAGATACTGTTTTAACTATTTATAACATTTCAATCAAGTCAATTTCTATCATCATACTTTATATGATCAGAATAATTTTAATAATAAAGCTCAGTGAAGCAATATACATATCCATTTACTCTTATACTTTGGTATTTATCATCAAGATCGTTACATCTTATCTAAAGATGTATTTCTAACAATTCACCAATTAATAACTTATCCTAAGTATATCTTTATCTCAATTGATTATGGACAACACTTCTCTTTTTGCACTTGTCCATGATCGTGGTGTACCTTCCCATGATCGTGACAGAAGCTCGTGGATCTGGCCATAATTGTGGGGACTCTACTGTGATCGTGACAGAACCCATTAATCTTAGCCACGACTATGGGAACTCGTGCCTTTTTTCTTTTTCCTCAAATCTATCACACATATTAACTTCATTTACACTCTCAATCTATCCCTAATTGATCATCTTAAATGCTTTCATGCGTTACTCTGATTCATCTTAAAATTTTAACTATGGGGATTATGAACTTAAAAATAGTCAATAAATCATGGATCTCTTCCTATCTCATTCCAAGTATATGATACATATGTGCTTCATGACATTAGTTGTCAAGGTAATCACATTATTCAACATACATTCACAATAACAATTTAACTTAACCTAGGGGACTTTTATTTATCTTATTATCATTCATCTCATCTTCCAATTTACATCTTATACATGTATATTGTCAATCAATTTAGAATCATAGAAGCATAGTCATGATGAAGTTCTGATCCCAATTCTACTGACATATTCTTACGCTAAATCATAACTTTTATCACATTAATCAAATAACCATTTCAAGTCCAATTTCAACTTCTTAATGTCATAGTAAATTTTGTTTTCATCCAACTTTGCTTATACACTTTAAATCTTGTCATTTCTACCATAACTCTATTTCTCCTTAATCAATCTACAAAATATATATTCACATCAATATCAATTCATAGATACACAATGACAACTCAATTCTGATATCATACTAAATGATATAGCCACAATTATAATGCTCTAAACCTTTATCTATCATATCAAGCCATGTACTATTTTTCATTTCTAGATATCCATTTTTCTCACATTCTAACAAATCATCAATCTTCTCATTAGTTCTAACAACGCAATTCTTAATGAATGCTTATGCGTGTGATTTATGTACATGCGACTCAAACTAGGAATCAGTTGCCAATGCATGCTATGACGTGTCCAAAATGCATGTCCATTGACATATATTTTGGAAAATACCCATGCAAGATACTAAATCTGAGCTCTGATACCTAATTGTAGCACCCCACTTCCACTAAGCACGTATCCGTGCATCCTGAGGACATTCGAACACACGCCTATGAAAACGGTGTATTAAAGCAATTAAACAATCAAACTCATTGAAACTTTTTTCTCTTCAGACATCATACGCATATTACCAAAAACCACTAATCAAATTTTGACCCATTTTTTATAAACATCAAAGTCACAATTGTTATTATACTCATTGAGTAACCTCATTTACAAAAAATTCCAATTTGGAAAGTCATTACAAAATAGAATTTATTCACATACAATGGTACAATATTTGTGGAATACATTCTTTAAGATAAAAATAACAGAAAAACATATGTAAATGTCAACTGGTATTGACCTCTATCTTTTATTTGAACGTAGTGGTTAGACTCCAATTTGTCTAACTGGAGATCTCTTTGAGCCTTAAAAAAATGTTGCAATTTTGGGTTGAGTTTTACAAACTTAGTGAGTAGACCATCTTTGATGGCTCACTCAATCATATAACACATCAATTCATGTAATTATATAAATCACATCATTTCACTAATCATCATGTTGAATCACATTCACTTAATTCATATGTCACATTCAAACATCATTCAAATAGTGCATTTCAATCATTTAAACATATATATCAATTATATATGCAATGTATATAAGAATCACTTTCAATTGCTATTGTTGTGATCGAGTGCCTATAACTGTCCCATATCCATTGTGGATACCAAGCTCATTACTAATCGTCCCTTATCCGTTGGGGATATATGGTTCATTTTACATAGTGAGCCAGAGGCTCTTACCACATTCTGAGCTTTAAGCTCTTTTTCAATTTATGAGCTTTCAGCTCTTTTTTAGTGGCTACTCTGGTCACAATAACCTTTATCTTTCATGCATTCATGTAATGAAATGCACTACATTCTCATATTTTCGAACAATCACTAGTGTTCAAATTTCCATATTCACATTCACATTCAAATATATTCATCAGATCGATGTCCGACATTCAACAATAATGTTGAGAATTGCTTAATTCAGTCCAATTCACATACAATGAGCACTTCCTATGTTCTCAGATTTATCAAACTGCTCAGACTATTAATTTCTAGAATTGTGTCAATCACATTCACATTCAGTAGTAATTCAATATAGAAATTTATAACAAAACAAACAATGAAAGTGAGACCATCTAGGTCGACTCACAAATGCTCCCTTTAGCTTATTGCCTTAAAGTCCTCGCAATGTCTGGAAGTGGCCACTTTACGTGTTCCTCTATATGCAATCATATACATTTACATATCACTCATGTGCATTTTCATAAGAATAATCAGTTGTAAATACATTTATGAATTTATCATGTATCATGCATGTTCAATGACAAATTCTCGATTATGTTTCTTTAATACTCTTTATAAATGATTTATATCATCTTCAAAACATTCTTTTAATCCTTAATACCTTTTTCACTTTACTCATTTAATTCAACATCAATTAAATACATTTAAGAACTCATTTAAACCTTAATACTTCATATGCAAACATCCTAGCCTTTATTAGTCTGAAAATCACTCAAAACAAAACACCCTTTGTATTTCCTCTCGAGTGATGATGGTGTAAGTGCACAATTGTGAATTTCCTCCTTCTCGACAGAGTCGCGATCGTGCACCACTTTTTCAGCAAGGGTCATGATCGTATAAAAGCACTATCGTGCCCTGCTGTATTTTTCTTCCTCCTTTCTTCTGTTTGCTCGAAACTCACATACATTTTAACACCAAGTTCACTCCAATTTTCTAGATTACTTTACCGCAAACACATCATTATTCCATACTCATTCACATACCAATTTGTTTTCATGAAATTGTCAAACTCTAATCAATTGATTAAACCTCTTCAACTACATAATATCATTCATGAAACCTATCCTTTTTTATAACATAATATCCACTTTATTGGACCTTAGTCGATATTCAAAGAAAAAGATGTTGAGTAGAACATATTTCACTAAATTCACATTCAAGGAACACTTTAATATCTCATTCATCAATCAGAATCTTCAGACCTTCATGTCCAAAATTAGCACAAACAGTTCTTTCAACATTTGGTATAGAATTTATAGCAAACAAATATTAAGTGAGACCATCTAGGTTACTCACAAATTGCTCTAGAAAGTTATTTCCTTGAAGTCCCGACAATGTCTGGACGATGGCGCTTTAAATGCTCCTCTATATCATATAAAACACATTTACACATACCACCATTTTGCATAATGGTATAAGTATTCAGTTATGCACGTCTATGTTTATGAAATACATATAATGCATGTTCATGATAATTCCAGGTTCCTTATCATTATTCTAGTCACAATATTCATTCATATATCAATACTCAATTGATCAGTGCATATTGGTCTAAACACTTTCGGGTCCACTTTGCATGATTATTATCCTCAAGAAAATGGTGTATTTCTGTAACAGTTTCTTCTAGACGATTGTTTCCCTATGCCTTAAGTTTCTAATAACTCCAAGATCATGGTTTAGTATTGTATAGGTTATGCTCAAAATGCTGTAGACTACGAACATTTGAAATTTAGCTAGTGCATAATCATGCTGTCCAATTGTAAAACTCATATCTCTCAATTACAATATCCACAAATTACAAAACTTATACCAATTGAAAGCTAAGAGAATAAGCTATAACTTTTATGAAGACACTTTTATCTAATTTGGCCTACATCAATATAGTTTATTCGATAACAACATGACATGATTTCTGTCTTGGGTAGTGCTATAGCCTAAGCCAAGACTCAATTTCAAGACAAATTGTGAAATTCTTAGAGATATAATTAAATGTAGACTTCTTTAAGAAGGTTGTATCCATAAGTCTCTAATTTAATTAGAATCAAGAATCAACTCATTTGGAAATATCTACAAACCATGATATAATCAAAATATCGAGTATATTTAATGAAAATTCTCCAGTTCATAACATTCCAGCACATTGCCTCTTTTTCAACCTAAATCAAATAATCAAACATGTCATTACCAAAATTATATCATGTATAGTTGATGAACCCTTAATTTTTACTTCAGTTTTAGTTTAGTAACATCAATACACAGCTCAACAATTCATGATTGATTGTAAACCCCAAAACAGTACCTATTCCATATTTTTCCATATCATATGTTCTGCATTTTTTTCCAAATTTTCTTAAGCAGATGTCAGGTCAGATTTGTATGACCATTATGACCTAGACATTGAGGTATTTAGACAACAAGTTCGCCTAATAAAATGTTCCACAATGTTTTAAGTGCCTAATGACATCAATTTCATGCCTTTTGGTATAGTATCATGGAAGTTATAAACAAAAAGCTACAGACTATTTTCATACCTCGATATAACACAATTCTCAACTTTAAGCCAAACTTCAAGAATCTTAAGGACAGATTCCAAATTCAATTCCTTCATGAAAAATGTAGCCATATGTTTTTAGTTTACTCTAAATTAAAATTCATCCAATTGTGATATTGACAGTTCAAGTCATAGCCAAAATACAGATATATCTTCAATAAAACACTCCATATAAAATATTCCAGCACACTTCATCATCAACCTTACATGCAATTCATTCCAATTAAAACATCATTCTCATACCA
>JANZXP010071756.1:0-10586 GCA_027576715.1 Erythroxylum flavicans
GCTATGTTCACTTCGTTAGCGCCTATTACCTTGTCGCGCCCCCCCCCCCCCCTCTCGTTCAACTCCTCTAATGATCACTCTTCCATCCTTTAGGATTTCTCTAAGCCCATCTTTAGATCTTATCTGAAAGCCTTGTTTATCAAACATACTTTCTGATATGAGATTTCTCCTCACTCCAGGCACAAATTTGACATTGGTTAAGGTTTTGTTCTTTCCATCAAACATATTAATGGAGAAATTTCCTATATCTTTAACTTGTTGTTGTCCAGAGTTTTCCATGTTTACCTTGGCATTCACTGGTTCGAATGTGGTGAACCAATCCCTGTGAGGAGTGACATGCATTGTACAGCTTAAGTCAAAGATCCACTCTCTGCTAAGATCTTCACTCTCCTCTGTAACTGCCCGCAACTCATCCCCACTAAATTCTTCAGGTTTCTCCACATTTCTAGCATCTCCACCTTGTGCAGCCTTGTCTCTTTTCTTCTTTATGCAATTTTTGGAAAATTTTCCCCTCTTTATCACAGTAGTAGCACTTCTTGCCTTTAACCTTTTTCTTCTTTTCTTCACCTTCTTTAGTGTGCTTATCGTTGCCATTCCCTTTATACCTATTTCCTTTCTTGCTATTCTTTTTCTGTGACTTCTCGTCTTGATGATTTTCAACGAACATTACTTCTGGTTCCTTCTTGAAAGGATTATTGTCCACTACTTCTTCCATAAGTGAATCCAGCACCCTTTTAACAATGAGAGATTCTCCACTAGCATGCTTGATCACTTTCCTGAACGCATTGAACTCAAATGGTAAGGCTTTTAGAATGAATATGGCTTGATGATCCTCAGAAATCCTTTCACCTATAGCTTCTAAATCTTGCACCAGCTTAAAGAAATAGTCTAAATTGTCATCAAGAGTTACAGTAGTGTTCATTTTATAATTAACAAGATTATGTAAAAGAGTCATCTTGTTAGGAAGGCATCTTTTAGCATATAATTCATCAAGTTTAAGCCATAGTTTCTATGCAGTGTTACAATTCTGCACTTTCCTTATCACAACTGGTGATAAGTGAAGCATTAACTTGTAGTGTGCAAGTCTTTGCATCTTGAGTTTTTTGACTAAGTCTGTTTCTACATCATACTGTTCTTCAATAGCACCAAAACAGTCATAAGACTCAAGCAATGCTTGCATCTGGAGTTTCCAGATGGTAAAGTCTTCTTTACCAATGAAAACATCTATTTCTTTTCCCACCATTTTAATTTGAAGTTTAAAGAAGACAGGAAAGGAAAGATCTTACTGAATTCTTGATGAACCTTGCTTACTAGAATAGCTAAGAACTGCCCAGAACTTTAAGGATAGGCTTTGATACCACTTCTATTGGGAATAGCCTTAAGATTTTGTTATCTTGTTATTTAAGATACTGACGAAAAGAAGAATTTGATTTTGCAAGTTTTGAAGTTTGCAAGAAAGTAAGAAGATCACATAGCAATTTACTTGGTTCGATAGCTTCACGCTATCTACGTCCAAGGGTCAATCTCATGTAGCTGATTTCACTAAGATCAGAAAGAGAAGATACAAGTTACAAGAGGATGAGTGTTTTGATAAAACACTTGCTAGACTTCCCTATGAACTCACTAGTACTCTTTGTGAGTACTCTCAGCAACTCTCTAACTTCTAATCTCCTATTCGTAAATCTCTCCTAGATTGCTTTGAGTAATGATAATGAAAACTGTGTGTTGAACTGATGTGGTTTCTGTCTTTATATAGGCTTCGTGTATCAGTTGGTTTTATTTCAGCCTTTGTAATAGAGACCGAAGGGAAAGGATCAGCTTCAACATTCATCCAACATGTGCCTCTCACGTGAGTCACTTAAAAAACTTCCTGTACGTTGCGTTTTATCAAGTCTTATGTACTCTGCGTTTTGCTTTATTCTTCTTCAGGTCCTCTGCTGTGCGTTTTGTTTTGTTCTTAACATTTGTACACAGACCATCGATTTCTCTTATCTGTTAATGTAAGAACATTCTCGACACCACGCACACACACATGAAATCCCTAAATCTCCAAATGTGAATCCTCGTCCTTGTGAGCTCAGATTTGTTGTTTATGTTAAAAATTGGTGGAGAACAGCAATAAATAAATATTATTAGTTTAATAATTGAAATATATATATTAAAAATAAATATTAGTTTATAGAAAAATATACTTATTTGATTATTTTATAAATGGAGATAAAAATTTTAATATTATTAGTAAATACTGGAAAAGTGGTTTAAATAAAATTACTTATTTATTTAAATTATAAAATTAATTTATCTCCAAACTCAATTTAATGTTTAATTATTATCAATAATAAAATTTATATTTACATTAACAAACAACTATGTATTTATTTTACAAATAAAATCGTAAATAAAAACTAAAAACAGTAACAAAAAATGCAAGTTTAAGAAGTTAAAAGTAAAACTTTAAGACAATGGAAATTGGCTCCATTACCAAAATTAATATAAGAAAATAATGCATAAAGATCATTTGTGAAGGATAAAAAAAACAGTTCGGTTACGTATGATAAAAAATAAGCAAATAAATACATATTTTAAGAAATATTCAATTGATATTAATTCAAGATATATTTTTGTTAACTTGATATAAGACTATTTATAGAGTTTCAACAAAAATCTAAATACAATTAAAATTTGTTTTCTCTCTCCATTAATTCATACTAATAGAAATTCAGTTAACGGCTACTAACTACCAACTCTTTATTATTGAACAAATGATTTGCAAGACACTTGGACTGTTCAATTCTTCAATAATCAATATTTGGATATGGCATAGTGTAACATTTTTAAGGTTGCGGTTCAGTTTACTCAATTAAATCATAATAATATTTTTATGAAACCCAGAAATTTCATTTACACTAATGCATTCTTTACTGATGTTGGGAATCCAGAGAATAAAAGGATGAGTTGTCTAAGCTATTTTCACTCTTAGTACTTTGTTTTCAAATTTATTTTCAGATAACATGCAAACCACATACGTTTGTAGAATTAAAACTTAAAAGAATAAATTTATTTCTAATATCGTTGTCTTTGTAATCCTCTGTCTGTACTTTTCTATTGATGTTAATAAAATAAAACAGTTTTTTTCCTTTTTTATTACGGGAAGGTGAAGTTTTAAGTTTTTTTTTTGAAAATTAAAATGAGATATATTACCAAAGCTGAAAACTTATAAACAATCCTTTACATGGATAATAATAAAATTAAAACCACAACTTCTACACTTCTAAAAACATACATCCGAACCCACCCATAACATGCATTATCTTACAAGATTACAATCAAGCCAAAAGCATTTCGTAGGATTCAACTCTAAAACAACCATCACAATTCCCAATGACTTTTTCAAACTCAAACTACGCTAGATTTGACCTCACATGAAGGTTCACTCAATGCACTCAAATAAGTATTTATAGGACATTTCACTCACATTGGCCACAATATAATGACATTACCATATGCTTACAAATATATCACATCGCAACCACTTGTGAATTACGTACAAAAATAAAAAAGGTCTTTTATTTGGTTATAACAGGGCTAAGGACAAGGGTAGGATTAAAAGGTTATTTAGGCTATAGTTATCAAAGGTAATGTAGACACCTACATTCTGACAATGACCCTGATAATAACAAAAATGATGTTCTAGTATCAAAAATTAGAAATCTCAAGGATCAAAAGATAACAAATAATAACATTTATGATTCAAAACATAGGTAATTCATGATTGCTTAAAGGATATTCAAGGACTTGCAATCATGGTTAAACTTGCTTTTCTTTCTTTATTTCTTTATTTCTTCTTTTTTTAACACTTCTACCTTATTATTTTGGGCACTTCACAACTTTATTTTTCTACAATTGTATAGCATCAAAACATGAGATTTCAATATAACTATACATATTGTTGTTACATGTTAACCTCAAAGTACAAATTAATAAGTTAAAGCAACTAGTTTTCCATTCCTTTAATAACGGGTTGAAAACAAAGGTAAAAATACAAGGCTTCGGCTAAAATTTTTAGTTTTATATCAAAGAAAGAGGTTAAGGCTTCAACTTGATTAACTAGGGGAAATAACATATGGGGTAGGTTTTAGAAAGCCAATTTAGTTTAATTCTAGATGCCTTTTATCACTTTAATGCACCAAATTCACTAGTGATCTCAACTTGCATAACAGAGCAAGTTTTGGAATGATCAAACCATGTGCAACAACACTCAACAAGAAAACATTTTGTGCACAAAGAACGTAATTGCTCTTTAAAGGCTCAATTCTCACTTATTTTAGTAGGCTTTTGTCAAATCTTGTACACTTTTCATTCAAATCAATCATTGCGGAACAAATAGTCATTCTATCACCAAACCACTATTCATGCTTGCAATCCATCATACTTTCCCAATTTGACAAAAAAATGCACATTAACTTACAAAACAAAACAATTTTTTTAAAATCAAGAAATCCCTCCCCCATACATAAAATCTACATTTTCTTCAATGTAGAAAAACACAAAACACATAAACACCAAGAGGAAAGAAAATTTAACAAGAACATAGCACATATCATAATGAACACCAAAAATTAACGGAAGAGAGGAGAAAATAGAAAACAAAAGATAAATAAAGAAAAAAAACCTCCCTAGACAAGCTATGGTGGGGGAGTTAAATGTGGTGTGGTTGTTATCTACGTTGTGGGTGTAGGCTGATTTGATTTTTCCTGTAAAGAAGAAACAAGCAAAGGAGAAAAATTAAATAACTAAATAAGAAAAACAAAAATCATTGGGTTGCCACCTAATCAGCGCCTTTCTTTATTGTCTTTTGCTAGACACAGCTTTTATCCTTCAAATTGATTCATATATGGGCTGAACGAAATGAATCTCCTCTACAAAAGAGGCATCAAAATTGTCAATGAAAGTTTAAGTCAATGACCATTTACCTTAAATATTTTTCTAGTCTCTAAACTTTCAATCTCAATAACATCATGAGGAGAAATATTTCTGACCAGATATGGTCCAGTCCATTTAGACCTCAACTTACCAGTCATGACCTTCAATCGTGAATTATAGAGTACGACTTTTTAGCCTACCAGAAATTGTTTCTGATGTAAGAATTTGTCATGTAGTTATTTGGTCCTCTCTTTGCACATTTGAGCATTGACATAAGCTTCTAACCGTATTTCTTCCAACTCTTGGAGTTATAACTTTCGTTCCTCTCCCATTGCTTGAGCCTCGAAGTTGCATTGTTTAACTGTCCAAAAAGCACGATGTACAATTTCAACAAGTAAATGTCACATCTTACTAAAAACTAACTGATATGGTGACATTTCGAGGGGTGTTCTGTAAGCAGTCCGATAGGCCCACAATGCATCGTCTAAATGCGAGCTCCAATCTTTACAGTTGGGATTAACTGTTCTCCAAGATACTCTTTATTTCCCAGTTAGAGACTTCAGCTTGCCCATTTGTCTATGGGTGATAGGTGCTTGCTACACGGTGATAGACTCCATATTTTCACATCAAAGCTTCCACCATGCGACTGAAAAAATGTGTACCTTGATCACTGATGATTGCTCTAGGTACCCCAAATCTACTAAAGATGTGAGATTTAAGAAATCCTACAACAACTTTATAATCATTAGTGCTAGTAGCTTTGGCTTCTACCCACTTCAAGACATAATCAATAGCAAGCAAAATGTACAAAAAACCAAAATAGTTAGGAAAAGACCCCATAAAATCCATGCCCCACACATCAAATATTTCACAAACTAAAATAGGAGTTTGAGGCATTTCATTCCTTATAGAATTATTTCCCACTCTTTGACATTTTTCACAATCTTTGCAAAACAAATATTCATCCTTAAAGAGGGTCTTCCAATAGAATCCACTATATAGAATTTTCCTAGTTGTTCTTGTTGGACCAAAATATCCACCAGATGCATACTCATGATAAAATGTAAAAATGGAATGAATTTCATCATCAGACACACACCCACAAATAATCTGATCTGAACCTATTTCCACTGGTATGGTTCATCCCACATATAATACTTAGAGTCACTTTTGATCTTATTTTTTGAAAATTATTCAAATCATGTGGAAGCACACGAGTGACTAGGAAATTCATTATATCAACAAACCATGGTTCCTTACCTTGTTTACCATGAACAAATCACAATTACTCATCTAGGAAGGACTCTAAAATTGGTAAAGGATCTTCTTCACACACTAGTCTGCTTAGATGATCAACCATAGAGCTGTCAACTCCCTTACGGTCTTTGATCTCCCAGCCAAATTCTTGTACCAGAAGGATCGATCATATCAGCCTAAGCTTCGACTCTTTCTTTTTCATAAGATATTTGAGGGCTACATGACCAACATAAACCATAATTTTAGATCCTAATAAATAAGACCTAAATTTCTCAAAAGCAAATATAATAGCTAAAAGCTCTTTTTCGGCAGTGGTATAGTTGCATTATGCAGGATTCAATGTTCTTAATCCATAGTAGATAATATGGCTATTTCTCCCGACTTTTTGTCCAAGTACAGCCCCTATAGCATAATGACTCGCATCACACATGAGTTCAAATGGCAAATCCCAATTTAGAGGTTGTATGATTGGAGTATATGTGAGCAATGCCTCTAATGTCTTAAAAACACTTTGAGACTCTTCACTAAATGCAAAAGTCACATCATTTTGTAGCAATCTAGACAATGGTTGAGCGATCTTGGAAAAATATTTTATGAATCTCCGGTAGAAACCTGCATGACCAAGAAAACTACGAACCTCCCTATCATTAGTAGGATATGGTAAATTTACAATTAAATCAACCTTGGCCTTATCTACCTCAATACCCCTTGCTGAAACTAGATGACCCAACACTATTCCTTTTTTAACCATAAATGACATTTTTCATAATTAAGAATAAGGTTGGTGTCAATGCAACGTTGCAAAACCTTAGACAAGTTATCAAGACAATGATTGAAAGAATCTCCATACACAGTAAAGTCATCCATAAAAAGTTTAATACAACTTCTAATCAAGTCAGATAAAAGACTCATCATGCATCTTTGAAAAGTTCCAGGGGCATTGCATAATCCAAAAGGCATACGTCGATATGCAAAAGTACTAATGGACAAATAAAGGTTATTTTTTCCTTATCTTTCGAAGCTACAACAATTTGATAATAACCAGAATACCCATCCAAGAAACACAAAAATAGTTTACTTGCCAACTTTTCAAGCATTTGATCAATGAAAGGGAGTGGAAAATGACCCTTCCTTATGGCAGTATTTAACTTGTGAAAGTCTATACACATCCACCATCCAGTTTGCAATATCATAGGCACTAATTCATTGCTTTCATTTTTAACCAATGTAAAACCATATTTTTTTTGGAACCACATACACTGGACTTACCCATTGACTATCTGAAATAGGAAAGGTAATCCCTAAGTCTAATAATTTCTGAACTTCCTTCATCACCACATCTTTCATTGATAGATTCAACTTACACTGAGGGCACAGGTTTGGACTTAGGTTCAAGGAGGATGTGACGTATACATACTGAAGGGCTGATCCCTTTTATGTCTACCAAGGTCCAACCAATAGTCTTTCAGCACTCGTATCAAATTCTCCTCTTGCAATATGGTCAAATCATTAGCAATGATGACTAGTAAGGTCTCATCTTCTCCCAAATACACGTACTTGAGATGTGTAAGTAATGGTTTCAATTTGAGTTTAGAAGCTGTTCAATAGAAGGAAGAATTCTTTCAAAAATAGTGGTACTAAATATAACTATTCACTGACCTGTATTTTAGTTCTGGTATGGATGAAAGTGCCATAATAGTGTCTATAAGCTCAATCTCACTCTCCAATTTGGCATTCCCATCTGTCAGATTGTTCCTTAAAACAACCTCCAACTGATCCTACACCAAATCACTTTCAAAATACTCTTGCACAATAGCATCAATCATGATAACATGAAAAACAAATTCATGGTTATCTGGGTATTTCATGGCATCTGGTATATTAAAAGTGACAACATTACCATCAAATTCAAATGTTAAAATACCCAAATCAACATCAATCTTAGTTTTTGTTGTTTTCATGAATGACCTTCCTACAAGAATAATAAAAGCATCAAGAGATACATCATTACCCATTATCCACAATGTAGAAATCATCAGGAAATATAAGTTCATCAGCTTTAACTAAAATATCTTCAATCATGCCTTTAGGATAAATTGGTCCTAAATTCAACAAGTTATTAACTAACAATGGCATGACATTAATTGAAGATCTTAGATCAATCATCGCTTTTGTGATTGTAGTGGTGCCAATAATACATGATATGGCAAACATACCTAGATCTCCACACTTTGGTGGCACTTTCCTTTGCACGATAGCCGACACATTTTGACCAACTACAATTTCTCCCTCAATCTCATGCCTTTTCTTTTTAGAACATATGACCTTAAGAAATCTTGCATGCCTTGGTATTTGATCAATAGCATCCAGTAGAGGAATGTTGATTTCAACTTTGTGAAAGGTCCCCAAAATTCCTTTTTCCTTCTTTTCTTTCTTTGGTTTTGCCAACCTACTAGAAAAAGTGGGGGAATCACAATTTTAGGTTTTGTGTTAACCGACTCATTACTTACCTCCTTTGTTAAATTATTTGAAGGGTTATTGTTCTCTTCAGTTTGAGGCTCTTTAATTGCTTGCTCTATGGCTTTGCACATTTTTTCCACTTCAAAGTTTCATAGCATTAGTGTTTTCCCTTAGATTAATTTCCACCTGGGCAGGGAGTCTACCCTTCCTAACCTCCATTTTCCTGATGGCTGTGGCCAATTGGGAGACTTGCTTTTCTAGATTTTGGATACTCGGCCACATTTCCTGTCGAAAAGTTTGAGTGTTAGTAGCCAGACTTTTCACAATATCTTCCAAAGACATACCTGGCATAGAAGATGATGATGCTTGAAGTGGTGGAATTGGTGGTCTCATTTGAGGTGGATGTGACTAAAATCTTAGTGTCTTATTGCCATAACTAAAATTAGGGTGATCTCGTTAGGCTGGATTGTAGTGGTTTGAGTAGGGATCATATCTTCTTTATGGTGGTCCTGGAAATCCTCCTATGACATTTTCTTGCTCATTGAGGTCTTCTTGAAGAGTTGGACATATGTCTATCGCATGACCCGTTATAGAGCAAATACTATATGTTTTGACCTGTTGAATTTGTCCTATAACCAATTTTTCCACTAAAGAAATCAAAGCATCCAATCTTTGATCAGTGGAAGAAACATTAACCTCATTAACCCTTCGTGGTGCACTATCTTGTCGTGTCCCAAACTGTTGTGCATTAGCGGCCATGCTAGAGATCAAACTCCTAGCGTCATCTATAGTTTTATTCACTAATACTCCTCTACTTACGGCATCAATCATATTTCGATACATTGGTAGCAAACCTTTAGAAGTACTAAATAAGCAGCTGGTCTGGAATTTGATGTTGAGAACAGCTTGCACATAGTTGTTTGAATCTCTCCTAATACTCGTACAATGTCTCTCCATTGAATTGACAGATTCCACAAATATCGTTTCTGATGTTTACAGCACGAGAAGCAGGGAGGAATGTCTCTAGGAATTGCTTCTTCAGTTCATTCCACGTGGTTATGGACCTAGATGGTAAATAATAGAGCCAATCCTTGACCTTATCGGCCAATGAAAATGGAAAAGCTCTACGCTTGATATGCTCTTCAGTAACTTCCTATGGCTTCATGGATGACCAAACAACATGGAATTCCTTTAAATGCTTATGGGGATCCTTACCTGCAATTCTACATAAATTAGGCAATAAGTGTATCAAACCAAATTTAAGCTCAAAAGGTGCATTAATATTAGGGAATTCAATGCATAAAGGTTGATGGTTGACATCAGGAGTTGCTAACTCCTTTAATGTCCATTGCTGTGGTCATTCACCCATTGGCCTTTCTTCAGTGATTGGCTTTTCAACAATCATCTCTTCACTCTCTTATTCTTTAAACTCACAATCTAATTCTTCATAATAAGACCTTTAAACATGCAAATGATCTTCTTGTTTTTTCGCTTTTCTATTCGCCTTAGCTGTCTTCTCGACTTCTAGATCAAAAATCAGTTCACCTATATGGGAACAGTGGCGCATCAACTAGAACAAAAATAAAACAAAAAAATTAAAAGAAATAAATCCTTGACACTAATCCTCAACAACGGGACCAAAATTTGGTGAGTGTCAAATCAATCAAAAATAATTAACTTACTCAGAATGTTAACATAGCACAGTGGAGTAAGGTCGTCTCCTTAGGAAATGGTAGTTTATCTCTTTTAAACAATTAAGTAAAAAAAATAAGGGGGTTTAGAAATTATGTTAAAATGTAATATTAAAAATAACAAAAATGAATTGATTTGAAGTTCAATAAAATAGACTTCTAGTTAAAGAAATTTATTTCCACCTTGATTCATGCAATTGATCATTGATGCAAAAGTAATTCAACATATTCATGAATAAATTGGTTCTAGTTATT
>JANZXP010071797.1:0-10583 GCA_027576715.1 Erythroxylum flavicans
CATGGATTTTATCTTTATGATTAATAATTAAATAATTAACAAATACATAAAGATAAAGAATGCCTTTTATTGAATAAAAATAATGTCATACAAATAAATTTACAACCAAAAATAAATTGGTTACAAGGGCATAAACCAACAGTTTTTTAAGGAGGAAAAACAGCTCTAACACTTTAAACAAAGCTAAATTTTATTTTCCTTAATGTATGTTGAATGGGGTTTAAATTATTCTTGATGATTTGTCTGATACATTATTCTTTAATTGTGAACAAGAAGATGTCTCTTATTTTCGGGTCTTATATTACTCGACTGATGATAAACCGTGGTTTACTTGATATGGTAAATAATAACTTGTACAAAGCATATAAAATGAAACCCCTCAACATTGAATGTTTGGAAAAAAATGAGAGTTATGTACCGTTCAAGGGCTGACCATGATTATAAATATTAATCACCAGAAGCACCAATGTGTAGAATATACTACTGTAGAATTCCCTTCAACTTCATCTACGATTACACAAATGAGAAAAATGTTCAAATTCAGAAGTTGGAGAAAAGGTTCTCGAGCATTAAGAAAATTTATCTTTTTTTAAGTTTATGGAATTTAAACCTTAGTACCAAACGAACTACTTCTAATTGTCAATTTAGTCTTGTAATGATGTTCTCGGGTTGTGATACTTTTGGTCTCTGCTTACTTTCTATTGTTTATTTACAAAAATTTTTGGTTAAGTGTATTATCCTAATTAAAAGATTTCTTTTCATAGTTTTCATTTTATCAAATTTAGCTTGTTTATGTTTTTAATATCCATAAGTTTATGAGTTTCATCTCGAGATAATTACCATGGATTTAAAATGATGAAGGGTTTTGGTATTGAGAAATCAGGGCGAGATCCAATCCTGTGTGTAGCAGAATAATTGTCAAATTTTTTTCATTTTAATTTTTTGAAAGTCGAGATTACTTAAATTCTGTTAACACAAAAATCATAATAAAGCATAAGTCATAATTCATACCTTATTCCAAAGTTTGATTCTTTTTTTTTTGGCATTCCCTCGAACTGTTTTAGAAATCAACTCATCTCAACCATCATAGTTGTACAAGTGTCTAGTCTCTAATGGTATTTACATAGTAAGTTGAGAGAACTCTGTAACTAAAAAAGGTTAGTTAAGGAGTGCTAATTCTATTATAGCTTAAGCTTATTTATAATAAGTTTTTAACATTTTAGTAATTTAACTAAAATTAAATTCTACTTGTAATTAAAATTTAATTAGAATTATTTATAATTATAATGAAATACCAATTATGTTCAAATAAAAACTAATATTTCATATTAATCCTTATTTATTAAATATCTCATAGTTAATTATAAAGTTTTTCAAACTTTACAATCAAGTCTGACTTGACTAAAACATTTTTTTCTCTTCAACCCGTTTTTTGTGTGTAACCGATTAGGTTCCTAAATATATTGATAATGGATATAAATTATAACCCTAAATCATATTTAGGATTATATAAATTAAACTCCTTTGATGTATCTTCAATTTTCTAATTAAATAATTTATTTTCATAGATCAAGATTAGCATCTAGCAACACATCATGATCATCTAAATATTTAGAAATGACAAAATGGTTTTGACTAACTTTCTGTTCATAATTTTTTCTACATAATTCAATCTTTTCATCATATAATTTTTTGATTAGAGATAGAGTATGCAATTAATATCTATTCTATTTGAATTCAATCATATTAGTTCTCCATCATTAGTAATTGATTCAATTAATGACAATTGAAAACTATTTTTAAATTGTCATTACACCTTGGCTAATAATTTTCCAAATCAATACTAGTGGAGAATAATGAAACATTCTCCCTAATTACTTTAGGGTAATGAATCATGTATTGATCACTCAACTACCTCCATGTAATTCATGTTATATCCAATGATTATCGAATGAGCTATCCTTGAATAGAACATGTTATAAGTAGTATTAAAATATAGCAATCCCTATAAAAGATAACTTTGAAGATCTCAAGTCAAAAGATCACTTATACAATTACCATAATAAGAGTTTTCATTGACATAAAAGTACTGTTTCAAATGGAATTCTCAAAAAGAATTTTTGTATTCCACATTTTTGTTTAAATATCTTCATACTTTAATCTATGAGATCAACTACTTCCTTTATAAGAAAGACACATAACATATGCTAGTATTTTTATACTTTATTAATCTCGTGCCTCAACTAATGATCTCATCATAAATTCATTTACAATGTATATTTATCCCATAAACTTAATCATATTATATACATATAAGTATGTATAGATAAAGAATGTCTTTAAATTATTATGTCACTAGACTACAACTAATTGATTAGCTATAGGGCATAAACTAATATCTGATAATAATGAGAGTATTGTTTGTAACGTATTCCACATAAACATTGATTTATTATAAATGATAGGAAGAAAATTGTGAAGCACCCAAATTTTGTCATATAACATCACTATGAGCCATTTTTTTCCTATATTGACATCATGTTTCTTTGTATAGTTTGCTGACATACGAAAGTAAAATGAACTAGTGATTTTACATCTTTTTTATAGTACCTTTTCAAAAGATATTAATTTATAACAGTTAAAATTTAAACATTTATTATTATAATGATTATGAGTACCACAATTTTGGGTATTAATATTATCGTTCAAAATAATGCTTTACCCAACAACTCTCTTTTAAGTCGACAATTTTGACCACCAAATTCATTGTGAAGTCTATATAATAAGTCATGTGGATAAAATATATATTTTTTAATAGGAGTGAAACGACCCCACGCCTTCTCGTCTATTTACAAAATTATTGCATGAAGATATTAAACAACTATAATAAATAGAATTATGTAAATAGTAGGTAGTCTGTGAATTTTATTTTCTAAATATTCTATGACAGGATTATGCAAAAATTTATCATATTAGTCACGTTGTTCTCTCGCTTCTAATATAATATCTAATTTGGTTTCCATATCTTGTACTAAACCTTCTATCCACAATTTATGTAATGCTGGTAATTAAGGTATTTTTTGTATGGTGTATTGGTGTTTTTATATAGAATAGTAATATTTTTTATAAAGTAGTTATATTTTTTATATAAAAAGATGGTATTTCTTATATAGAGGGATATTATTCTGCATAGAATAATGATATTTTTTTATAGAATAGTGGCATTTTTGGTGTAGTGTTATAATGATTTTTTATATATAATGATGGTATTTTTTTATAAAGATGATTTTTTTATGTAGTGTAATAGTATTTTTTCTCTAAAGTTGATACCTTTTGTATATAAGTGTGGTATTATATATATATAGCAGTAGTATCTTTTGTATTGCGTGCTGATAGTTTTTTTTATAGAATGATGTCAATTTTTATAGTGAAATGGTACTTTTGTATAAATTTTGGTATTTTTTTATAGAATGATGATTTTTTTGCATAATATGGTAGTATTTCTTATATAAAGAGGTAGTATTTTTGTATCGAGTAATGATTTTTTTTAGTATAAAGTGATGGTATTTGTATATAGCAACATTTTTTTATAGAGTGGTAGTATTGTTTTATGTAGAATATTGATATTTTATGTACAGAGGTGATATTTTTATGTATAGAGGTGATATTTCTTATATAGAGGGAAGATATTTCTTGTATAAGTTAATGGTATTTTTTACATAGAGTGGTGAGACTATTTTTTATCGTGAAATGATATTTTTATATTGAGTGGTAGTATTTTTTATACAGAGATATAATATATTTTTGTATAGAATAGTAATGTTTTTAGTATAATATGTTGGTATTTCTTATATAGAGTGGTGATATTTCTTTTATAGAGAAGTAATCTTTTTTGTATAGTGGAATGATAACTTATATAATGAGTGGTGGTGTATTTCTATATATTAGTATGTATTTGTATAATCGAATGGTATTTCTTGTATATAGTTTACTATATTTATGATAATATGGTGTTTTTTTATATAACGTGATGATTTTTTTATACTCAAATCCTGTTGTTGCGATAAAACAAGAGCATGCCTTATGAATTGAAGTCTTTTATTAAGTTTATCGACTTTATATTAAACTTAGGTTAGTTTCTCTCATATAGCAATTATAATATTCTAATTATGTAAAATTAAAACTAAAATTAAAATTCATAAAAAAAGTTATAAGATCTCACAAATTGTAAAATTGATAGGAGACTAATCCACAGTGTAATCCTTAAATTATAAACAAAGTATATAATAGTATTCATGTATGTATGTAGATTGGCTTTTGGGTCACAGGAGAAAAAAAATTGATAACGTAAGGAGTTGAGTTGCTCGATTGTTAAAAGTGCTTTTTGAATCTCTGTCGAAGAATAACATATTACATATTAAATATGTAAATAACATAAAGACATGAACCTAATATATTGATAGATCAAGGTGCCCAATTCCCATGCCAAACTTTTGACGCATAACAAAGGAAATTCTCACAGTCATCATTTTGTTCATCAACAGAAAAATTAGTCAAAATATTAGTCACTCCTTTTGAGGAACTTAATAATAATATGTAAATATCAAAGATCATTATAGTCAAACCAAAATATACATAATTTGATTCTTACTTATTCTTATGCCTTAAAGATTCTCTTATACAAGTGATAGGAAATATCAATATTTTAAAAACTAGATCAGATACCGAATTGGTCAAAGGAAAAGTTTAAGATTTAAAGGTTCAACCGATAGTAACTATTATATAATAAATAAGAGTAAAATCTATAAGAATAAGTAAAAAATATTTTATTGAAATAAAAATACACCAATGTCTATTATTATATAATGAACTAATAATAAATTAATAGAAGTCTAATATAAAACTTAAAATAACAATAAAATAAAATTTGTATTAATTTAGAAGTAGCTCATTATCATAAAAAAAGTAAATCAATGAATAAAAGGTTACAATAAATTTAACATCTTATATTATAGTAAAAAAAGTAATTAACGTTAATAAGTAAAATATGTAACTCAATTCACAAGTTATTATATGAGTAATTATATATTTATATTATTATTTTCTTTGACTTAATTTTTCAAAAATAAAATTCATTGCAAATATTAAAAGAGTTAATATAATTTCTAGTAATGTCAAATTAAATTTAATTATGATACAATTAAAATTTGTTAAAAGATTAAAAATACAAAGTGATTAGATGGGTATAAACACTTGAATATTGTTCTTCAGAAGGTCCAAACTACATTGCTAGCTTGATAGGGAGACCATTTAGCTTAGATGAGAACACAACCACCTCAAAACAATTTGTTTTGCCCACGTTTATGCTAAAATAGGGCTGGATAGATTGTTGTGAATCCTTCCAAGTTGGAGAAAGTCACTGTCGAGCAGATATACCAATCAATTCATTGATAACAAAAAGTGAATAGTAAAAATAAATTACATCACTTTACAAATTATTCACATCTAATATCTCACATACAATATATCAACTACATTAAAATAAACTCAAAATGACCATACATATATACCAAAAGAAGACCGACAGTAGAATGGTGAACAAACTCTTACTCACTTATCGGTGTGCTCCACTTCAAATGCCTAAGCGTTAGTAAGTGTAGTTTTCAGTTTTGAAGTTTTAGATCAACAAATTGAATACTTTAAGAGACTATACGTAACACAATAGATTAGAACAAAGAAGAAATCTCCTTTAGTTGGTTCTCTTGTAAAGAAAGCTATCGAATTATCCTTATCTGTTATTTGTTAAGAAATTAAACTGAACATACTTGAATTATATATAAACAATCCTTATTTGTTATTTGTTAAGAAACTTGAATAATAGTAAATTGAACATACTCAAATTCTATATTGTACATACTCGAATTCTATACAAACAATCCTTATTTGTTATCTGTTAAAAACTTTGAATAACAGTAAACTAAACATCGAATTCTATACAAACATAGATTGATAACAAAATTAGAGTTTCACTCCAAAACTCGTTCATTAACTCTTGAATTTTTTTCAAATGAAATAGAGTTCTAACTATTACAGAAAACCATTTAATAATGAAGAAGAAATCTCCACTGCCTTATCCTTATCTCCTTATCTGTTATCTCTTAAATAACACATAACAAATTGGAACTATATAAAAGGATGTAACTCTTTCTCATCGCAGAAGAACTAAACCAACAAAAAAATATCCAATTTTTTGTTCTTTTCTCCACCTTCACAAAAAATGGACAACTAAAAAATAGTAAAAAACATAACGTGCCCATACCCAGGAATCGCTCCATCTCCAGTTAGATAGTGAGACTTCTCCTCATCCCCAAATTCAACTTTATAGAGGATGTAACTCCTCATCACAGAGGAACTAAACCAATAAAAGAAACATCCAATTTTCTGCTCTTTTCTCCACCTTCACAAAAATAGACAACCAAAAAATAAGAAAAAGGATAACTTCCTCATACTTAGGACTCGCTCCATCTCTAGTCAAAGAGTGAGACTTCTCCTTGTCCCTAAATTGTTCATTATACTTTATCCATTGGGAATGGTTTCTTTGTCTTATGGGTTCATAAGGATTCCAGATTTTAGTGCAAGTTTCACAAAGGATTTTGACTTGAGAGAGAAAGAATGGAGCTTTAAAAGAAGAAAATAATTAGGGGAATCAAAAAGAGGAACCCAAGAACATTGCGTTGAAAAATTGAAAAGTGTATTGACTAACCGGTTAGATTTGAAAAACTAATTGATTCTCTGATAAACTGGCCAGTTTTTATACATAGAGGTTATTAAATGAAACTAAACCAAACAATCGGTCGGTTCAGACTATTTTCGATCAAACCGACCAGTTCAATCTGGTTTTTAAAACCATGGGAAATATAAACCAAGAAATTGAAAGATCAAATTGAAGACCTAGTGATGCCATCACCTATAAGAAAATAAATACTTACAGGCATGATATAATTCCCTTAAATTATCAAATTTTATGCAAATCATTGTGTAAAATATGTTGTCACCTATTATTGATCCACTCATCCTTTACATGATATGATTCAAAAATTATTATATCCTTTACTTTTAAATACACACAATAACACCACCAGTACTTGTTTTAAGGGACGAGAATGAAGAACTACCAAACAAACATATTTAACTCCAAATTTGTATCTTCATTATTAGCTTCATAAAATAATTGTTACTAAGAAATAAACCTAAAAGAAAATAGACATACAAAGGTAGTCATACATGCATCAATGTTATACTCTATATCATTACCAATATTTCTCACGTACTTGGTAACAATATATGAAAAATCAATAGTCGGTAAAGATTTATCTAAGTTTAGCCTAAAAAATTAGTTCATTTTTGCCTAAAAATTTTTAAGACCAAATTTCAGTCTATCACAATATTTATTTTGCTTTTTTTAAAACCAAAATTGCTTAAATTTAAATTACTCACTGTAAATATTAAATTTAATATATAATTTCTTAGGAAGTCTAGAAACCACACTCTTAAATAGAAAACAAATGTGTAACTATTAACAAATTGCTAGATATACATATCTTAAGAATAAAATATGAGAACATTTAAACAAAATTTCAAATTTCGAACTTTCACAATTACATGTTTAAAATAATTAGCTCAATCATCCCATCATGTTACTTACATGGCTTCTAGGTTTAAAATATGTAGGATGTCACTCAATGTCAAATTGAACCTAACGTTTTGAATGACATTAGAGTAAAAAAACTATAATAATAATTTAAAAAATTAAATTAATGTTAAATAATATAATATATACATTGTAAGATTTATAGTAGCACTTGTAGTAATAATAATACTATCCTACAATTTATCTACAAAACCTCATCTTGGATGCAACCTTTTTTGGGGTAAATTTCATATATATAAACTAGAAGTTGGAAGTCTACTATAAGACGTAGACATTTTTTCAGGTTCTCCTAACTTCAACTATTTCGCATAATTTGCACTCACCTTTGAATACCTAAATTGTCTTTCATCATTCCCTAAAGTCCAATATTTGTATTATCAATTTTAAAAAAATACTTATTTTATAAAACTTTTATTGTTCTTATCTCCTTATTCACGTCTTTTTTTTCTATTTCTTCTTCGTCTTTATATTTGTTGCCTTCAACATTTTCTTGCAGCTCCAATTCTTCCCCATTTCTTTTAAATAAAATACAGTGACAAAGGGTTAGAACCCTAGATTTCTATAAATGAGAAATAGCAATGGGAGAGTAGAAGAATGCATTTCATGTTCATGCATAATATAGCATTCATGCACGTGAATTTGATTATTGCATACATTACAATAATTTGTTCAAGCACTAATTTGACATTTTCGGTATAAATGATTGTTTTAATGTGATTATAATGTGAATTACGGATTATGTGTCTTGAAAATTTAGATGGTGTGTATAATTAGTGATTTAGACTTTTTGGTGTAATTTAAGAATTTTCTGGAATTTTGGGTATTTATGGACTAGGAACAAAATGCCAAGTGATAAAATAATTGATAAATGGTAGTAGAAATAAGTGACAAGTGACAAAAGAAATAATTGATATATGATTTTGGGATTTAATGACACATGTCATTTAAAATTGGGAGTCAATTGGATTAGAATTGGGAGCCAAATAGACTAACTATTTTAAAAGAGCAAAAGAGGACCATGAGAAATACGCGATTTTTATTAAGTGAAGGACCAACTCTCATTTTGGTCTTTCACTTGCTATTTGCTCCTTTCTTCGTTAGTTTGCCTCATCTTCATCTTCTTCATTTTTTTTCATCTTCCTCTCCTTCTCATGACACTCTCTTCTTACAACCCTCATGATCATTGATTTTCCTCAACTCCTTTCCTTTGTTTCTTCAAGCTTCTTGTTGTCTTCTTCCTATTTGTAACCAAAAACCTAGCTCATTCCTCTTTAAGTGGTGATGATCGTATAAAGATGGAAAGCTAGGGTTGAGTGTGGCTTGAAGATCTTGAAGCTTAAACAAGTAACATGTTATTCTTCTTGAATTGTTGAGTGAAACATGCATGATGATAGTTAGATGTTGAAAGATCATAAAATAGGGATGAAAATATGTTGAAAAGTGGATGAGAAAAATGAGTTTACAGATGCCTTGTTTTTGTGTATATTGTAAGTGATAATTCATAAATTGTTAGAGAGATTATTTTTAGCTAGAATGACCATTTTAAATGTTGTAGAATGAATGCAGAAATTTATAAAGGGATGATATATGTTCATGTTCTATTTTGAGGTGTGAACATGTGGATTATTGGTAGCTATTATGAAGATGAACTGGAATGAGTTTAAAGCCAAATAAAATGCTATTGTATTGTCTTGAAATGAGAAGAAGTAGGATGATAGTTTTGAGACAAAGTAAAGTTGAAAATGAAGTTAAATATGTGCTGGAATATGTTAGATGGAGTGTTTTTATTGAACATGCATCTGTATTTTGGCCATATATTGATCTGTAGCTATCCAAATTAGATTATTGTTAATTTATATTAAACTAGAGACATATGATACAATGTTTATGAAGAAATGGAATTTGAATTCTGTGCCTAAGGGTTTTGAAATTTGGATTGAAGTTGAGTACTGAATGCTGTTGTAGTTTGAGAACAGTCTTTATTATTTTGGGTATAACTCTAGGAATCATGTACCAAATTGTATGAACTTTAGTTCATTAGAAACTTAAGACATATACGAACATTTGTTTAGAAGACGGTGTTGTCTAAATACCTCATTTTCTAGGTGATAATAGTCATACTAAACGGACCTAAAAATCTATCTTAAGAAAAATTGGAAAATTGTAGGAAAAATGGGAGATTAGTTTCTGTCACAATCGTGGCAGCGGACACCACGATTGTTGGCAGTGATTTTTCATGGTAATGTTTTGATTATGTAATGGTTGAACCAAGTAAGGATGAGATATATAACTATGATGCTTTTGGACCTAATTGGGGCTTAAAAGGAACATAATTTTGATATTGGAAAAGTTGGTTAAATATGTGATAAGTTTTGATTGATCGTCATGATATACTTTAAAGAAAAGGATGTTTGATGGCAATGCATCTAAATGTGAAATGTTTAGAGTGTTAAATGAGGACATAACATAGTGAAAGAATTTTTTGATGCATTATGAATGAGATATATTATAGAAAGAGATAGGATTTCATGAACAACGAAATTAAGTTCAAAATGATGAATCAAATGAGTTTAATTTTATGGAGTTAATGTAATCAATATGGTAGTTAAATTAGTATAAAATGAGGTCGTATTAGCGGAGATGAATTCTGGAAATTTTGGTATGAAACGGATGTGAGTATATATGTTGAGTTAAAAATAAGGTTCTGTCACGATCGTGATCCTCACACCACGATCGTGACCTACCAAAATTTTGTTTTGTCACGATCGTGGCATGGACACCATGATCGTGGCCCGACCTATGGAGAAAAAGAGTTGTCTTTTGAGTGAAGTTTGAACCAACCAATGCTAGGGTGCTTCCATATGAGGTAATT
>JANZXP010071828.1:0-10583 GCA_027576715.1 Erythroxylum flavicans
GAGGTAAATCAAATTGGTTGAGGATACAACAACAAGGAGAGGATAGATTGACAAAGAAAAGGATTCAAAAGCAAAAGACTTTGGATACAAGAAGAAGGAGAGGATAGCATAGAGAGAAATTAAAGCTGTAGCGAAGGAGTCGGTAATATCACTATCTTGTTTATGTTTCTTATTATCCTTATACCATATCATGTATAGATTGGCATGATAATTTGGATATATTTCTTCCACTGTAAATAAGATTCCTAAAAAGTTTTGAAATCTACCGATTCTCCAAATATGGCATGCTTTCTTTTCCCGATCTAACAAGAAGTATGTTGTGTATACTCCCTAAAAAAATGGGGCTCGTGAGAGGAAAAATAGGACCATAATGAATTTGGTCAGAAACATGCTAGCACAGAGCAAAGTTCTAAAGAATTTTTAGCCAAAAGCAACCAATTGTTGTGCTCATGTTCTCAATCATAGTCCAACAAAGGTAGTGATGAACAAAACACCAGAAGAGGCATGGACAGGCAGGAAACCCATTGTAAGTTATTTCAGAATTTTTGTGTATATACTAGATGTGAGGAGAAAGAAATTAGATAACAAAGGAGAAAAATGCATTTTCCTATGAGTTACTGAAGGTACTAAAGCTTATAAACTCGACAATCCTATCACTAAAATGATTATTATCAGTTGTCATGTACTCTTTAACGAGGATAGGTTTTGGAATTGGAATGGGGAAGAAACAAAATCAGTTTCCATCATAAATGTTAAACAAGGAGATAGTGACAAGTAAGGTGATGCATAAGCTGATTATGAGACAAGCATTTCAGAACATAGACCTCAAAGAAACAAGAAAAGCCTACGTGGATGGCTGATTATGAAGTTACATGTATAAGAAATGTTAATGAATAACTGATATATTTTTGTTTGTACACAGAAACAGATCCAATTCTATTTGAAGTTGCTATCAAAGACTCAAAATGGAGAGAGGCTATGGATGCAGAAATGGAAACAATTGTCAAAAACAACACATGGGAGTTGACCACATTGTCTAAGAATAAAAAAAGCATTAGAGCCAAGTGGGTTTATAAAACCAAACTTAAAGAAAATTGAGATGTTGACACATGAAGGAGAGGTTGGTAGCAAAAGGGTACAAGCAAAAGAATGGCATAGATTTTGAAGAAGTTTTTGCACCTGTGGCTAAACATGATACTATTGGAATGTTTTTGGGTTTACCAGCACAAAATCAGTGGCCAATCTACAAATTGGATGTAAAGTCTACATTCTTACATGGTGAATTGCAGGAGGAGGTTTATGTGGATCAGCCTCAAGGGTATGTCAAACCAGCAGAAGAAGACAAGGTGTATAAGCTCAAGAAAGCATTATACAGACTGAAGCAAGCCCTAAGAGCTTGGTAAAAGTCGTATAGATGCATATTTCATAAAGTAAAGATTTTATAGATGCCTATATTAGCACACCTTGTATGTGAGGTATGATGGAACTGATATATTAATTGTTTGCTTATACATAGATGGCTTGATCTACACTGGTTCAAGTAATAATATGATTGATAAGTTTAAAGCTTCTATGATGCAAGAGTTTGATATGTCAGACTTGGGAAAATTACATTATTTTCTTGGATTAGAAATAGTATAATCGCAGGGAAAGCTTTTTGTGTCAGAGAGAAAATATGTCCAGGAAATTGTAGCAAGATTTCAGATGGACTGTTGCAATGCAGTAAGCACTCCTATTGATCCAAGTCTGAAACTTGAAAAAGATGGCGAAGGAAAAGATGTAGACAACACACTCTACAAGCAAATTATAGGGAGCCTAATGTATTTACCGACCACTAGACTAGACATAATGTTTGGTATGAGTATGATCAGTAGGTACATGGAAAAGCCAAAATTGTCATATTTATTAGCAGCCAAAAGAATACTGAGATATTTGCAAGGTACTAGAAGCTACAGACTATTATATCAAAAGGGAGAGGAAGCAAAACTTCATGGGTATCAACAACTAAAGCTGAACTGGTAATAGCCACTGCTTGTGCTTGTCATGCCATATGGTTAAGAAAATTGTTGGAAGAAGTTGGAGGAAGACAGATAGGTGTTATTATAATTTTCTATGATAGTAGTTCAACTATTAAATTATCCAAAAACCCAGTATTTCATGGCAGGAGCAAACATATAGATGTTCGGTATCCTTACTTGAGAGACTTAAATTATGAAGAGATTGTCAGTCTTTTTTACTGTAGGAGTAGAGGTCAACTCGCAGATGTGTTTACCAAGCCAATCAAGAAAGAAAGCTTCCTTAGGTTTAGAAAGTTATTGGGTGTTTATTTATTTGAAGGATTTCAGACCATGTAAACTGAACATGAATTCTCAGTTTAAGGGAGGGTCTAATGGACGTGTGAAAGTAGTGTAAGACACAAAAATTGTGAATCAATTATGTGATAGGGAACACATATACTTACATGTTGGAGACATGATCGTTAAATTGTGAAAACACTACATAAGCGTTTGGAGATAGCTAGGGCTTCCACCATAATTCCGATCTCTATAGAAAGCACAAATATCAATGGGGCAAAGTATGTAGAGATTATATTTGTGTATATATAGGGAGTGCAGTGGGGACCTAGCCACAGTTAGTAACCCTAGGTCTGCCCATCATGGGCCTTAGGGTTAGGCTTACACCAATCACATTAACGATATAAAGTGCTTAAGTCCAATAAGGATCATAATATTAATGGACCATAAGTATCTCAATAGGGATCATATCATTGGCCTATTTTTAATAAAACCCAAATGACAATTGATTGTAGCCTATAAAATATATTCTAACATTCTACTACTTGGGAAAAATCAATTGTTTAATTTTATTTTTTGAAAAAACCTTTGAAAACGACTCTTAGGCTAATAAACTAAATTTTGTGTAATGTGGCCATATTTTGAAAAAATATATGATCCGAGATACAGCACTTCAATAGGACTAAGTCTGATCAAAGTCAAATGACATTGAACTATATCACCCATTACATCCTTTATTGATATAACATCGATACATAATTACATATATCATTAACCTTGTCGACCAATCATTAATGTGTTGTGTAGTATGAAAATAACACATAAATGTGATCTAATAATTAATGTAAGGTGTTATTTTCAATGTCAGTCCTTTCAATTTCTCTTAAAATAGGCTTAAAGCAAGGGAAATTGTATAGTTCATTACAAACTATAATGCTTTGAACTCCAATATGGTGTCAACCACCGACATGATGATTGAAAAGGACACCGAGTTCTACAATAATGTCTGCAGACTCAAATATGGTGTTGACCAGGAGACATTATGATATAATAGAACACCAATTCCAAAATTTGTAACATGTCTCTAACTTTAAGATGGTGTCAATAACGAGACATGATGATATAAAAGGACATCGAGTTTTGAAATAGCAATTGATATATACATAAAATAGTAATAAAAGAATATTCAAATCAATTGCATTAAAATAACATAATCCCTACGAAATGAACATTCAAGTATTTAACAATAAAGGTCTAACAAGACAAGAAAAAATCACATACATCCCAAAACTCCCACTAATTAAGCGAATTAAAAGAGCTTAAAATCTCCTTATCTTCAACGTGCTTCTGGTACACTATAGTTCGAAGACCGTTAATTAAGGGATCAACTAGCATGGACTCTGTAACTATATGCTCGATGACTATGTCTTTATTCTTCACTAGGTCTCTGACAGTCAGATACTTTAATTGCATGTGCTTAGAACCACTAGAAGTCATGTTATTTTTAGTGTAAAACACTGCTATACTATTATCACAATAGATTCTGAGAGGTCTAGCAATGGAATCCACAATGCAAAGTCCGGTCACCATGTTTCTTAACCAAACAGCATGAGTGGCAGCTACGTAACAAGCAATAAATTTAACCTACATAGTAGAAGACGTAACCATAGTCTGCCTCTTGCTTTTCTAAGATATCGCACCCCTAACTAATATAAAGATGTAGCCAAAAGTCGATTTCATATCATCAGGACACCCAACTAGATCTGAGTCACTATACCCTATTATCTCTAAATTGTCAACTCTTCTATACACACACATATACTCCTTGGTTTTCTGCAAGTATCTCATCACTTTCTTAGTAGCTACCTAATGAGCATTACCGGGATTAGATTAGTACCTATCCAAAATGCCAACTATATAAGCAATGTCAGGCCTAGTGCAAACCTGAGCATACATCAAACTTCCCATTGCATTATAAAATGGTCTGTTCTTCATCTCTGTTTTTTCAATTTCATTCTTAGGACATTGGTTTTTATTGAATTTATCACCCTTGATGACTGGTACATCCCCTGGTTTACAATTTTGCATGTCAAATCTCTCTAAGACTTTATTAATATAAGCCCTTTGAGACAAGCCAAGTAAGTTACAAGATCTATCCCTGTGAATTTCAATTCCCAGCACGAAACTTGCCTCACCAAGATCCTTCATCTCAAAATTCTTTGTTAGCATCTACTTAGTTTCATTCAGCAAGCCAAGATCACTGCTAGCAAGTATAATGTCATTAATATATAAAACGAGAAAAATGAACTTACTCCCACTAATCTTTAGGTATATATATTCAAAAAAAGTTGCACACTAAATGCTCATTACTATTTGACTGAAAACCTTCAGGTTATTGCATGTATACTTCCTCAAGGAGACAACCATTCAAAAAAAGTTGTCTTGACATCCATTTGATGTAACTTCATATCGAAATGTGCCACAAGAGCCATGACAATTCTAAATGAATCTTTACTGGACATCGGGAAAAAAGTTTCAGTAAAGTCAATGCCCTCTCTTTGTATGAAACCTTTCGCTACTAGCTTAGTTTTATATCTCTTAACTTGACCCTTCGAGTCCTTTTTGGTTTAAAAAACCCATTTACAACCAATCACGCTACAAATTTTAGGCAATTCAATAAGTTCCCTCACTTCATTATTATCCATAGACTACATTTCTTCTTTCATGGCATCCACCCACATATTAGAATGAGCACAAGACATCGCTTTCTGATAAGATTTGGGGTTAACATTATCCCCAATATCATATTTGTCCTCACTCAGATAAATAAAGTAATCGTTGGAAATAGTCGGTCTCCTCTATCTAACTGACCTCTTAACAGGTAATTGCACAATAGGTTCAATGGGTTGAGGAGTATCAACTAGTGCAAGAGGATCATCAACATTATTAGGAGGATCAACCGGAGTAGGGGAATCAATCACATTTTTAACTAAAGGAGCATCAATCAAGTTCTCGATAGGAGTACTAACTATAGGTATGTTATCAATGGCAATAGGCAAAGAAACCATCTCACACACATTAGCAGTGGAATCAACAACAGGAATTACAGCTTCAGCCTTGTCCAATTCTAAAAATTTTGCATTCATAGATTCCACAATTCTGGGACCACTTTTAGGACAATAGAACCTATACCCTTTTGCTTGGTCTGGATATCCAATAAAGTAGCAATGGGTAGTTTTAGGGTTAGTCTTTTTCTTTAAGGGATTATAGATTCTAACTTCTACAGGACAACCCCACACACGAAAATGGTTTAAATTGGGTTTTCTACCTGTCCGAAGTTCAAAAGGTATTTTTGGAACAGATTCGCTAGGAACTCGATTAAAGATGTAAAGGGCAGTTTTTAAAGCTTCTTGCCATAAAAATTCTGGCAAATTAGTTTTGCTCATCATACTCCTTATTGTATCTTTTAAAGTATGGTTTCACCTTTTAGCTACACTATTCCATTCAAGACTACCAGGCATGGTATATTGTGGAACAATTCCACAAGCTTGCAAAAATTTAGCAAATGATCCCATATGTTGTTGTCCAGCATCAAATCTACCATAATACTTACCACCATGGTCAGATGTCACCACCTTGATGACCTTTCCTAATTGCTTTTTCAACTTCAGTTTTAAAAATTTTGAATTTCTCAAAGGTATCAGATTTTTCTTTGATTAAATAAAGATAGCCAAATTGGGAAAAGTCATCAATGAAGGTAATAAAGTATTTTTTACCGCAAATAGTAGGAGATAAAGGTCCACTAATGTCCATGTGAATGATTTCTAAGAGATTTAGACTTTTATTTGCATCTTTCTTTTTGGTCTTAATGAATTTTCCTCTGATGCAATCTACACATGTCCACAAATCATTAAAGTCTAAGGAAGGTAAAATGTTATCTCTTATTAATCTCTCTACCCTTTCCATAGAGATGTGACCTAAGCGTTTGTGCCACAATAACGAGGATTTCTCTTTTATCCTAAACTGCTTAGTAAGAGTAGTCTCAACATTGAAAGATGTAGAAAAATTATCAGAAGCCAAAGACAATTTATATAAACCATTCACTAAAAAAAATCAGATCGTATTATTGCAGAATTAAAAAATAATGTTGCTTTTCACCACCAAAAGAAAAAGTAAAACCAAGTTTATCTATGCAAGAAACTGAAATCAAATTCCTTCTACAGGACTGTACATAAAAGGTATTCTATAAAATAAGTTCATGCCCTGAATCTAAGACTAAGGTAACATTTCCAGCACTCCACTGCTACTTCAAGATCATTTCCTACCCTCAACTTACTTTCTTTCAGACTTGGCTTCCTCATGTTTGTGAACCCCTGTAAGGACACAATAATATGGGTAGTGGAACCAGTATCAAACCACCAAGAATCTATGGGTACATTAACTAAATTATACTAAACCAGACAAAAGCAAAATGATTACCTTCAAATTTCTTCTTATTTTTTAAACAAGCCTTGAATTTACAACATTCTCCTATATGGTGTCCCTTACATTACAGAAGACACACCAATGACCTTTCTTGAAGGTAGTTTGCCTAAGACCTCCATCATTATGATAGTGAATATTCCCATATTTCTTGTAGTCTTAATTTTTGCTATGAGTACTATAAAAGTATTTCTTAACTACAAGTCATCTATAGCTTATAAGCTATTAGTTGGTCTTTGGTGTTATTTGCTATAATGTGAAGAAGCCTTTTATCTTTTATTGATTCCTTCCTAAAAAAATCTTATGGTTTCTTCCTATCTAAATACCATACATTGTTTTGCTTAAATTAAGCTTAAAGGCAATCCAATTTGCTTCTTTTCTCTTTTAATTCTTACAACACCAATATAAGAAATATTTCAATTTCATGATAAGGATATTTATGTGATACAAAATTTTAATTAAGTTCCAAATGTTTGAGGTATATTGACATTTTAAAAAGAGGTATTCCACAGTTTTAGGATCATAATTAGAAAGCACGTAAATTTCAAATAGGCTAAGCACACAAATACCACTTTATTTTACCTACATTTGAAACGTTACTCTTCTGCTATAACTTTTATTCTTTTTTTGAGCTTTTGATGAATGAGAGCTACTTATTTCCTTCTACTTTAGTGATGTTAAGGCATGTATAGGTGGAAATAATGTTACATGCTCTTTTTTTATATGATCTTACAATAAAATAGTGTCCATTATTTTCTTAATTGTTATTCACAGTGTAAATTCTATACCATACATGAATATATGAGGTTTTTCTTTCGGTTGGAACCTAGAAGATAATTTATGAATAAAAGATTTTTGTGCATATCTAGCGACAAATACAATATGCTTATTGGCTATTTTTGGAAATTACTCTTCAATATACATGTTTTTAACTTTAATAAATATGGTCTAGTTATTGGATGTACTTAAAAAAGTGTATAAAATAACGTAATAAAAAATTATATACTACACCTATCAATGGAGACCTTTCAGACTTGTAGCAGCTCTCCACCTTCTCACTATCCTTAATAAATTTGGATAATTGATCTCCTTCTGTACTGTCTCATTTTTATACATCAATACATTTTTATTATCATTGTCAATGACCATATTCTTATATGCCTTAATATTATGGAATTCACTCTTGAACATCTCATTTTATCTTATGCATGTATCTAAAATCCTTCAAGTATATTAAAACTCGGGTGATAATGTTTTTCCCTTTTTGTGCTCATATTCTCAAGAATCTTTATTTTCTCTTTATATGTTAGTTTAACAACAATATCACCATTATCATAAGAATGAAATTCAAAGAGCACCTAATCATTATCATTTCTATGAATCATATATAGGTCACGTTATTATCCGAATGCCTCACTTTTATATCCATCAGTTCCATCCTAAGTTACCTTAAGAGCTTTCTTCTTCTTATCTTCCCTGTTATCTTAAGTTAAATATAGACACATTATGGGACTTATTTATACCTAATGGACAAAATAAATTATATATGACTTTACAATTTAAAGAAATGATTCTTTTTTTCATTTGCATCTAACTCTTCCTTTAGGAATTTTTACCTTCAGTTTGTCAACTTCAACTTCTTTCACTGGGACGTATGTTCTATTAGCCATTATATCCTAACTACTATATCAATCAAAATGAAAGTTAAGTTTTCAAATATAAGTAGTCACTTCCATGGAGGATAATATACTTGCTTATAGTTTATCCCTTTTTACTATAAGATGATGCATATCCAAGTTTTATAGTGAGCTTTGGTGTATTTTATTAAAGAAATTTGCAAGAAAAAGAGATATATTTTGGTCCATAAATAATATACCTTATAAAGGTGAATTGAGTGGCTAATGAGTTTCTAAAGCTTTATGGAACTTAAATAATGTCATGTAAAAACTAATAAATTAAGTTAGCAAGAAGTATAGACTAGAGATAAGTGATGTTGTTAAATCAAATACATTGACAATGGTAATATCAAAATATTCCTCATCTTTTCAAGAGTGTAGCCTTATAGTCTTAGTTTGTCCAACCATTATACCCTATTATTTCATTTTTGCCTTTATGCATGTATGTCCCTAGTGTTTTAGATTGATGTATAAAAAGTGAATATCAAGCAATCATAAAATAATTAAAATTCTTAATACCAATTGCAAAACAAATATAGAGAGATAATATAAATGACTTTCATTGTGGTTCGATTAACAACTTTAGCTTATAGTAATCTCTAAATTTCACCTAGAATTTTTTTCGTTAGCTTCTTCTTTTAAACGGTGAAGACAACCTTTGCACATCATATCTCTTTTCTTTAAGTAAAAGTAACTTAAACATACTATTGATGGTAAAGAAGAAACACTAAAGTTAGAATGCCTAACCAATTTTACTAAATACAACCTATATTTGGTTACAACTCAATAAATTCCTTTCTTACTCACTTTAATGCTTTAAGCCGCAATGAAGAAATAAATGTAATAATGCTGGAATGCTCTTAAATGTCTCTTAATATTGTCTCATAGCTAGATAAATTGTAATAGTCAGTTTCCAAAACTACTAAAAGTTAGAGTGTTAGATTACTTAGACATATGAATTACATCATATTAGAATTAATTTGGTGCATTTAGGATATGATTTTATGATTTCATTCACATGCATAATATGAGCATACACACATGAATTTTGATTTAGAAAAATTACACTCAATTGACATATACGAAAGTTTCTAAATAATTGTGATATGATTGTGCATTTCTAACATCTTGTATTTTGATTTACCAATAAAAAGAATTGATGGATTACAATTAGTAATTTGGAGTTAATTATTAAAATTGGAAGATTGATGGATTAAAATGTACATTTTGACTAGGAAAAATTTCAAGTAGTAAGATAATTGATATATGAAAATTTAAGATAACTAAGCTTATAAAATGAGTAACATATGGCAGTAGACTTGAGTGACAAATGGTCTAGAGAATTGAGTGACAAATGGCAGAGGAGCTAAGTAACATTTGGCAGCCTAAAGAGTGGACATGTGTCTTGCTTGTTTTCATGAAAAGTGTCTTTAATGAAAGAACAATCATCTTATACCATGTGATCAACACATTCTAATCCTTTGTAATGTTTCTATTGTACTCTTTCCCTCTCCTTCCTCTCATACCCAAATCCACACCTCCCTCACATCTTAAGTTTCTACTTTAAATTCTGTCCATTACCACCTCAAAACCTTTGTCAATTTCTTCAAAAGATAGCTATATGCTGCTGTCTTCTTCTTCTCTCTATTGAAACTCATCCTACACCCTCATAGTTCCTGAGATGATCTTGCATACATGTGACACAAAGCAGGTTTGATACATTTAGGTGGCATTGGAGCTGAACAAGTAAGTGAAATACTGATCTATTATGGCATATCTTAGTAGAAATTATGATGACTGATTAGGGATAGATTGAATATGGTATTGGTGTTGAAATTATGCTGGAAAATGATAAATAAAAGGGGTACCTTCTGTTCTATTTTTTTGATACATGACAATAGTAGTTTATGGGCTGTTATATGGATGATTTAAGTTGGTATTTGAATTATAATTGATGATGAATTCATGCTAAAGATAGGTGTTATTGAAGTGTTTTCAAATCTAGAAAAGTTTTTTTTTAAGAAATCAAATCTGGAAAAGTTAGGACTATATGTATGATGGTATAAAGTGAATGGTAATGAAACAAATGAGCAAATTTTTTGTGAGATTTAATGTAAACAATATATGAAAG